>JAVCKZ010006348.1:0-20630 GCA_034780755.1 Lepetodrilus elevatus | reverse complement strand
ACTCAAAAAGCATAAATTCTTTAAAGTCGGTAACCATGGCAACCAGACATATTTCAGCTTGGCACTATATCTGAAAACATTTGTCTCGGGTACCTCTATAAGTGTGCCAAGTATCAATTTGGTATCCGGAAATGAACGATTTTTCAGCTATGCCGCCGGACTATAATGGACTAGAGCGCTATAAATGCGAGAGTTCCAGAGTTCGAATCCCGGCAATCAAATTTGAATATTTGAATATTTTGAAATACCAAGACAGAACACAATTCATACACATACATTTTGTTTAATTAATCAAAACAACTTAATACATCTTTGTGGCCTAATACAAACAATGTGAAAATGAATGATTTCTTGGCTTCTCTTCAGGCATATTATATTATTTATGGAACAGAAAGCACATTGGTCTAGCCAGCCATAAAGAAGTGAAGAGCCCCAAGTTGTTTCCAAGAGACGCCCCTCGCCGGTGCTGTACAGAAAACTGCTGCATATTTACAGTGAGTCATTGTTTTACGTCACAGTGGGAATCTTTCTCCCATACGCAACCAGCATATTTACAAGTTGGCATATCGTATTAGGACTTCGGAACTGGTCATATATACAGGCTGACAGTTTGTGTACTAGGATGTGGAGTTGTATTGTGTATATACAATATTTATACATATTGTCCTAACAAAACAGGGTCCTGTCTCACAAAACTATTATAGCGCTACGCGAGTCGTAACTCCAATACGTTAACATGGAGTTACGACTCGCATGATGCTAGGATCGATCGTTCTGTGAGATTGGTGCCAGAGCTACATTACGGGACTGTGAGCTATAAACTGTCACTGCTATGTATTTTTGTAGAAAACTTCCTTCTATCAGAATGACCTATTGTACACATTATTTGTCTGCACTATCTGGAGTAATATAAACATTATTACATTAAATAGATTCAGAAAGACATTTTTAGATTCTAACAGTTTCATAATTCTTGTGCTTGTATTGAAATTATAACTTAGGTACTTTCCATATTGTGTCAGAGAAAAATAAATGTATAGAGTATGGATGGATTCAAATAAAATATTCAATGGTAAAAATAAAAATGTGAGAAAGAAAAATGTTATCTATTCAAGATAAATATATTTTTGTAACAAGTTTCATTATGATGGAATTGGGCCGGGGGCCATTTGCATTTTGCAATAATAAATCTAAAATTTTGAAAAGTTGAATATGTTCCCCCAAGGCATTCTGCTAGGTATTCTGGATTCTGAATGTTTCTATATCATCCATAGTGGTGAGACAATAACATAATACGCTGTAAAACTGCATGAACTTAGGATCCAGCGTTTTCGAAACCAGTTTGAAAACGTCCTTTAAAAATGTTTTTTTTAAGCAATATAGACACCAGGAGGCAGCAGTAGTAATAGGGACAAAAAAGAAAAATACAAAATGAACATTTCTTGTACCAAATCTAGATACAAATATGACCAATAAATTTCAAGCAAGACATACAAATTAAACATAAAATCTTTTGTATTCAATAATTAAAACACATATGACTGACATCATATGTTTAAATGTAAAATTATATTAAACATAAAAGCTGAATTTACAAATCATTAAAAATAAGTTGAATTTACAAACTTGTAGTCTCGATGTACATTAAAAATGTCATAAAAGAAAATATTAATATTCCTTGTCCGTTCATTCTTGTCGATTTTAGTTAATAATTTCACAGATGTTTATAAAAATCTGATTACGGTAGTATGTTAAAATTGCAACAGAAACAGAAACATTGCTTAGACATGTAATGCAGAACATTAAACATTTGTTTATACTTTGGTACCGATCAAATTACTTACTCTCTACTTCGCTGGAATATATTGGCGACACTAAGACCATTGAGAAATTAGGAGTATAAGAAAACGGATACAAATTTCAAACTATAACTATAACCTGTACTGGCCAGTATTGAGCAATAAAACGCCGATCCTGAAGTTGGTTAGAGCAAAATAATTAAAGGGACTCAAACAGAATATTTCATTTGTAGAAAACGCAAGGTTTTAGTGACAACCATAAACAGTGATAAAACTTTCTCAAAATAGTATTTTATCAATCAATCGGCCCTATTCACGTTTTGTTTATGTTTACCGACATGAAACGTCACTGTCGGTGCACGATGCAGTACTTTATAAGATGCGACGTCACTTTCATGGCAATTGAGCAACATGTGCAAAACGTGTTTCGAGATAATTATCAACAAAATAAACAATATATTTTGAAGCTTCTATGAGGCATGGATTCTTGCAACTATAGCTCCATATATTACATATTATGAGAAACAAAAACAACTGACGCGGGTAAAGTCACAGTAAAATTTACCTCATCCTACACTTTCTGTTCGAGTCGCTTTAAACAAAAGAGAACCATAATGAAAATGAACAATATTCTAACGACACACAGGAATACAAATTGGTGTATACAAATTGCACCAGCGATACAGCAGACAGTATAATGAAATGACAAACATGCAAGAAGCACATCCAAAGTAACTGTAGCATCTCTATATATTGGATAGAGTGTGAACATAACAAAAATAATAAGTCGACTCAGAGTTTCAAATACGCGCAGAATACGAATACACGTGTTAAAGACAAAAGCACAAAAACAACGTCAATGCATTATTAGCGCATTAGGAATATGATGTTTAGGATTGAGTAGGTCAATACAGAGTTTAACGTTGCTGCGGGAATCTTTCACCCATTTGCGACGATGTTTATGAGCTTTCACCTCTGACATACACATGCGTATTCTGTGCGTATTCGAAACTCCGAGCTGGCTTGTACACTTCATTTGATGCGCATGTTTTAACTACAACTCAAGTTCAGTGCCTATCAGTCAAGCAAGATGAAGAATTGCAAGATATGCAACAGTCTCGGGGAGATACAGGATATAGAATTCTTCCAAAGACATGTCTACTTGAAGCTATTGCTGGTATTAATTGAACTTCAGGATAAGATGAACGTCATAAACACCTTGAACACCATTGTCGCAGATTTTAAGATAACAACATACAATTTAACATTGAATATATCATGACAGACATGAAAATATACTCTACTTCCTTAGTAACAACAACTAAATTATTTTGGTTTAAAATATCCTTCACATTGTTGTGAAAGTGTCAGCTTTTATATTTTTAAACAATAAAACAATATTTCTTTAAAAAACACACCAAATTCTTGGTTTTTATTAACAGATTTGATTAGCAACACACCGGTTTATAATAAAACAAGAATATCTTGAAGGAACATTAAAAATATTAAAACCAACTTCACGAGACAAGTTCTTCGACACTTGATTACAATTTTTACGTTTATTTATTTAATTAGACTACACGTGTCTAGACATGCTTGACAATTTACCTAGTACCTTGCAGTATGTTAAAGTCATCTAATGACATAATAATAACCCAAACCTGACAATTGATACTTATCCTATTGTTGTCAAATTAAATTTAATCAGTTTCATAATATATTAATTAGTAATGGCACAACAACTATGTATATATTAAGATGACCAAGACTATGGAAGCGGCACTATGGACACGCCGGCAGATGGAGTTTTACGCCGGTAGATGGAGTTTTAGAGCATGGCACATTAAGATATGGTGAGGTAAGTAGTCTTACAGAACGTGAGTATAAATACAGAGCTCACCTGGTATTTTACTCGCATTATACTGTTGACCTTGACCTAAGATACGTGACACTTGATGTCATGATGTAGTAGCTAGTTTCTGCAATCGGTTTAAACTTAATCCTTTCACAGTAAAATATGAGTGTATTTATCACTAAACATAACAACAAAGTTAAATTTGTGGAAAGCTGAATGATGTAGGAATTGTCAGACCATTACAAGAAATTGATAAGTATTGGTATTATGGTGTTTTGTGGCTCCAAAAGTTGGATGTCATATTGACAATATGGCCGACATATTTGACCTACTTTTCAACATATTATTGATGCGTTGGAAACGTGCATATAATGATATATCTCCAGTTTTCCTGTTATTATGTTGCATGTAGAACATTATGTCATTGGGTTTGTACTGAAATTGGTTTTCATTTTGATATTGGTTTTAAATCATGACTTTAAGTAAACATGATAACAACAAAATCCAGTGTATATGCTCTAAGCCATGTCCAGTGGAAATAAATCTACTCTTGGACGAATAAATCAGTGGATTTCTGCGGAAAATTGCCATTCCCGAGGTAACGGACATAGGTGTAGGTAACTGACATAGGTTTAGGTAACAGACATAGGTTTAGGTAATAGACATAGGTAACTGACATAGGTGTAGGTAACTAACATAGGTTTAGGCAATGGACATAGGTGTAGGTAATGGACATAAGTTTAGGTAACGGACATAGATGTAGGTAACTGACATAGGTGTAGGTAACAGACATAGGTGTAGGTAACGGACATAAGTTTAGGTAACGGACATAGGTGTAGCTAACTGACATAGGTGTAGGTAACGGACATAAGTGTAGGTAACGTACATAGGTGTAGGTAACTGACACGTAAGCAGTAGACAAGCAGTCCATGACATCAAACTCATCAGTCCTTTGGACAAAATGAGCTAAAAATCTGCATAGATGCAAAAATCACATTCACATGTTTCTCCTGTTGTTTGTGTTAAGCCTGAGCCCATCAACAGTGCTTGCAGTATACAGTGATATATAAAAATATCAGTTTCAACACCTATCTATTTACAACATGAAACGGGACACCTAGGGTACATTATGGTGGACGCACTACCATACCGTACTTACATGATGGACTACACAATGTTCAGTACATAGACATACAGCAACTTTAACATCAAAATAAGTCATCATTCTAGCGCTTAAAATGAAACCTGTTTTAATATATGTTTAATATATATATATAGAACATCCAATAGATTATAAATGGCATATTGGATTTTGTATATTTATGTACTGAATATGAGTTTAACATAATATTATGTGCACAGTTCAGATAGTTCACAACATTGGGAACATCTTAGATGACTAACAGTTTTCTGGTTTTACCATGAAAAGGATAACATTTCATGTTAGAATTGACAGCAAATAAATAACCTGATTGGATATTTTAGCACTTATAAATAATATCTGATGTCCAATGTCTGATATATTAGAAATATTTACGGTTTATCAATCTAAATAATCGAAGGTTGTCCATGTTGTTTTAACCTTCTCCCTGCTGGATTAGGCAAAAGCACTGCTCATTAGGGCATCAATGGTTGCCTTCAGCAGGGAGAGGGTTAAGAATGGGTAAAAGGAAGAACCATACAAACTACAAGTATTAGTATTCAGTACTTGACAGTTGGTTACCATGTTACTTTGATACTATCAATGATGACCTCTGAACTATTGACATCGGATGAACAGGCTTAACCCTCTCCATGCTGGAGGCAACCATATATGCCCACTATTAAGCTGTGTCTGTGTCTTATACAGCATGGAGAGGGTTAAAGAGACACCAACATTTAATCATCAGAATATATACGTCTCAGAATATATACGTAAATGAAAATAAATTAATTCTAAAAATACTTTTTACAATATTCAATTCCGCACAATGAAAATAACATTGGATAAAATCATTGGATAACAATTTGCTAAATTTTCAAGGCCTTGGTTAATTATTTTCAGTTGCTTGACGAAATAAAATTAATTGAAATTTGTGAATTAATCAACATGGGAGAAAATATTGGACATTTTACCTGGAATTGATACATGCACCCACAAGTCATTAACATCAGAAGAGGGCCAAAAGAACAGAATCGTTTTTACGTGGGCATACCTTTTTGGGATTATTGTACAATTTTGGGGACATATAGTCAACAATATTAACTTACGATGACTACCGTAAAATCAAAGAAAAGTCAAAACTAAAATCGAATATCATCAGTTGCATGGTAAAACCAATTGTTGACTCTGAAGATGTGTGGACATTTATTTCACAGTAGGGAATCAATGTTCATCGTCATCTTCCAGAGAATATTCCTGCTGCACCATGTTACAGGCGGAATACTCTCACACCACACTTGCTCCCATAAAGCCAATAACACAAACTGTCCAACTTCATCAGTTCATCGTGGTCGACCCCTTACTGACAGAATGACTCGTCACTGCATCAGTTTAGTAAGGACCTCCCTTGGAGAAGAGGCTCAATGCAATAATAATACCATCATCATAAGACTGCAAGATCTTCATTAAAACAACTCATTCCTGTTTCAATTTAGTAAGAAACTCCCTTGGAGAAGAGACTCAATGTAATAATACCATCATCATCATCTTATGTCTGTAAGATCTTTTAAAAGTTACTTCAAACTGTAATAAAAAAAAAAGCATTCTTCTCCAACACGTGCTTACCGGTAATAATGACGATATATTTTTTGGCATGGAGTCTCCTAGGCTTATCAGTAAGGGGTGTAATAGGATTCGGGGGATTTCTCGAGCAGACCAAAGCACCATGTAAAGGTTGTTCATCACATTATGATGGTTGTTAAAACTTGGAGGGTTCAAATTTTTTAAGTCTTGTATCGTTTGCCGATGGAAGATTCTGGTCTACAGAAAAACGAACTGAGCAAGATATTCTGCAGAGAACTGGCACATGTAAATCCATTGGTCCGGTAAAATAGCTAATATTATCACGGCGATCACATAATCAGATTATGCTTGCATGACCCTGCCCAGATTTCTGTAGAATCATGTTTCACAATCCACACGCTGTAATGCAACATCAGCCATCTGTATCTTTCTGTACATGTCACATGACTACAGGCACAACCAATCATAATGCGGGATGTCTGTTTATGCAATGAGAGTTCCAGTGGACTCCGTTGCTCTGCGACTACAGCAACTTGTCTACATTTAACTGAGTTCTGTACATAACAAACCATGGCATTGCCGAACATTTCCATGGTAACAAGTAACAATTGGCAGTAAGTACGACAGCTGGATGCAAGCATTCTGTGTTCAAACCCACCAAGGGACTAGCAGCCGTTCAGGTCGAGTCGACTCCGACCTAAACCAGATACCTTTTCTTCAGGAGGCCATTTTGAAAATATCCAACTATTCATTTTGGACACTGCAGAACGCACGGAGTATCTTGTTCCACCTTCGAAACACACAAGGTCCGAATCATTCACTTCTACATGCACACATTCTGCTATGTTTGTTTTGTTTCTTTTGGTTTTTTTCAAAGATGTCATCATCAGACTACCACTCATTTCTTCTTGCTTGGCACTGAGCACAAGTAGGCAACATGGTCCCCCCAGCATTGTGTAAAACACATGGAGGCCAATGAAAAGGTTCATGCCCTAATTTCCGTTCACACTAAAAACACTACACAGTCGTTTCTGAGTTTTGTTCTGATGCGAGAATAAATGGTTTTGATTCTGGGTGTCCGCCAATGTCATTGTAGTAATTATGGCCGTTTGACACGACAGGTTTCGTGGCTGTCAGTTGGGGTGGAGGGATGCCGTTCTGACGAGGCTTCGACCACGGCTCGTCGTCGATTGGTTCAAAGTATTCCGGATTTGCCACGGCCTTCGGCGAGGACAACATCCTGTCCGTTTCCTCTGGCTCATCCTCAAAGACCTTCTCGTTCTGATAGTAGCCTGAAACACGGAAACACAACATCAGTGACAGCAGTATTCTGGGGGATGTATTTTATTGGAGTTTAGAGCCGCTTTCAAGATTAATTTAACTTATATCGTGACTTGTCAGTTTTAGTGCAGAAGGAAACCCGCAACATCCAAATTTATATTTATTATTTTTAAATTTGTGTTTAGAGCCGCTTTCTAGATTCTTTCACTAATATCACAACTTGTAAGTTTTAGTGCAGAAGGAAACCCGCAACATCCAAATTTATATTGATTATTTTTAAATTTGTGTTTAGAGCCGCTTTCTAGATTCGTTCACTAATATCACGACTTGTCAGTTTTAGGGGAGGAGGAAATCCGCAACAACATCTGTAGCACAGTAAACCTGCAAGCACAGACAGGTACTGACAGACCAAGGATGATAACTGCATTGCCACGGTACAGACATAGCATCCTATCAATATCGCACCAGAAAGGCAACTTTCACGAATGTTGACATCGGGCTTCAGTATGGGATTTGATAACCTGGGCATATTGACTCTGAAGTGCAAACGTTCTACCATTGCATTACTAACACTAGGAAAGCCAACTGACAGAGATATGACACACAGCACTCTACCTTTGTCATTCAGGTCCATGTAGGCCGCAGGATGTGCAGACTTTGGTTGGAGGTAGTCGTCCTCGTCGACTGGGAGCTGGAGTGGGATGTCTTTCCCAGACAGGGGCACGATCTGGTGCTCTGGAACGCCGCTGTACATCGGATGTCCGTCCATCCCCATAGGCAGACCATCTACGCCATCTGAACAGACAACACAATCATTAGATATAGCCAGTGCTAGAGACAAGAGGGCTGCTCTTTTCTATCTGCTCTTTTCTAATTTCTGTCCGACGCATGCACAGTTGCACTGTGCGGTGGTAAGGTGTTGATCCTTTGTAACTGTGCATGCGTCAGACAGAACAGCTAGAAAAGAGCATCCTCCAGGGCCCATACTTCTTACTTAAGAACTTCTTGGTGAGAAAAGATCTCTTCAAAAATTAACATAAACAGAAAACCAGTTAGGAAAATTCTTAGTACTTACAAACTTTGTAGGACTTACGAAGTTTTTAGAATAATGGGCCCAGCTTTAGTACAATGACAAACTATAGGCTAGATGTCAAGATGACCTGATTAACTGTGTCTAGTCAAACCCATGTCAAGATATCCTGAGGTATACTGCTCAACATTCAGTAAATCACCTAAACCCTACTGCTTCACCTCCGTCTGTTGAGTATCGGATGGGGACGGACCTGCATCTAGAGCTGATGCAGACCATACTGCCTTAAGTATCGAGATAGAAATTACCTCGGTCTTTTGAGTATCGGATGGGGTCTGAGCTGTATCTGGAGTTGATGCTGTCCTCACGGCCACGTGAGGGAGACAACTGCTGTCTCATGTTTTTGGCTACGGCGGCGGATTCCAGATGGGCGTACCGCTTCTCCCGCCATGGGCGCACCCCGATCTCCTTGGGTTTGGGGTCCATCGGCGCGGCACCGTGCATCCCCCTCAAGAGCGGCATCTGTAATTGCATGCACATTGATTACATTGCTCTCAAACACAGATATATAATCAGCTCTCAAACACAGATATATAATCAGCTCTCAAACACAGATATATAATCAGCTCTCAAACACAGATATATAATCAACTCTCAAACACAGATATATAATCAGCTCTGCAGGAAGTACTGGAGGTGCCCATTATGAAATATTATTTTTTAATTTTTAATTTAAATCTGGACCGCTTTCAAGATTCTTTCACTTATATCACGGCTTGTCAGTTTAGGGCTGAAGGAACCCAGCAACATCTCTATGTGCCGGCATATTGAAAGACAACTTTTGCAAACACTGCTGGCACAACCCCTAGGTGGGCTTTGAACTCGGGATTTTCGGCTCCGAAATCGACCGCGTTACTGCTGTGCCACCATCACCTGTCCCCCGCCATACCTTGGTCTCCTCTGGCTGCGCTGACTGCGGCTGGAGGTAATCGTCCGCTTCCATCACCTCCTCAGGGCCGTCCACAGCGACGCTCATGCTCCTCGCCAAGTCATGCTTGTCGTACGAGTGGCTCGGCAGTCTCATCAACTTGTCGCCCTGAAATACACAGTGTCATACGTCCAGCATACTGCTCCTGTCCAGCATGCACACAAAGTCCAGCCTATCTCCACCACGTCTGTAGCAGTGGGTGTGCACTAACCATACAGAACAGTTACATCAAACCATAGCGTTCACAGTTGGAGTGTAACATCTGAAATACTGCTATCCTAAATACTGCTATCCTAAATAATGCTGAGGATGATTGTTCGTTATTGTTGTCATTTTACAACCTTGATGTTAATCTAAAAGCATGACTGTAGTGTATGTGTCAAGTTATTAAGTCGTCATATTCCTGTATCAAATACTACGTGAGCAAGAATAAATGAGTGAAATATCTTTTCAGTTTCTGAGAAAGTTAGTGAATAAGTTGGGGTTGTTTTGTTAATGGGTTTAGAGCAATAATGCATTCTAGCACAAATGTCTACACAAAAGAATAAATAACTAAAGACAAACTAAAGACAAACCAAAGCAGACATAATTGTCATCAAAATTGATACTACAATAAGACGAGTCTACAATGACATTATATTAGTACTTAATAAGCAACGAAGAACCAGTGAAATGACTGTAAAACTAGAAATTAATGTAACAAAATACAATGACACCGTACCTCAGCAGACAATGAACTTGACAGGTGTGAATGACAAATGGGCAAATAGGAACATTTACTATTAAACCATAATATTAAAAAGAAAAAGAAAAAGGGAGGGGGACTTATGTATTTTGAAAATTCAAATTAATTAAAAAAAAAATCTTCGATCAATGAATCAAAGAACATATAAACAATGAATTAGTTGGTCTTTAAAATATTGGATACAATTATCTATCCATCTATCTATATGCATACATCTATAGTGAATCTATCGCTATTGGGGTATTTAAGACGCATATTTAACCACAAAACAGGAACCCTTTTCTTTTTAACACTGACTGGCCAATTAATTAGATCTAGCTTTAAAACTTGAACTATGCATCAATGTCTGACACATTTATTCTGTAGATCAGCTCTGTGAATGTCCCAAAATTAAAATAATTCACTAGCCAACCAAGTTGTTAATAATTGTAAAATAATACAATATCATTTAAAAATAAATATGTCCGCAATGTGTACATTACATCGTAGTATGTAGCACTGAATTTTGACTTTTACATATCATGCAGACATTGGGAACACGAGCATGCAGGTGCTAAAGGCAACACTTGTACTCTCTGGAAACCTAAATCAATTCCAATTTAATCTTGGCTAAAGTTGTACCATGTGTCTAGTGGATTATAGACAAATAGTGATAGTTTCTGTGTGTTAGTTACAACCTATCTTGGCCATATATGATGCACCCTACAAATGATCACCTGGGCTGCAATTCACGAAAGGGGTGTATATTTACACCAGACGTAAATGACGTAATACAATCAACATAAATGACGTAATACAAGCGAATCCGCGTCATTTATGTACGGCGTAAATACACACCCCTTTCGTGAAACTCACCCCTGATATTGTGTGTTCCATTAGCAGCACAGGTAGAACCCCATCATTGGTTTACGTGTTCACTATGTCATGGCTTGCATTTGATATATTAAACTGTTCACTAAATATCATAGCATTAATAGTACAATGATTTATGGCACGATAGCTCACTATATGTTGATGACATAGCTCTATCTCAACTGATGGTGATAGCTCCCTAAATCATGGATGACATGATAACTCTTGTGATCAATGACATAGTACCCGGTAGTTCCATAGATTGATGGCATGTGACAGCTACAATTGATGTAATATTTTCATTGATTTATGGCATGATAACACACTATTGATGGCATGATAACACACTGATGGCATGATAACACACTATTGATGGCATGATAACACTATTGATGGCATGATAACACACTATTGATGGCATGATAACACACTATTGATGGCATGATAACACACTATTGATGGCATGATAGCTTCCTATTGATGGCAATTGATAGCTTCCTATATTGATGACATGATAACACACTATGTTGATGGTATGATAGTTCACTACAATAGTATGACGGATCACTACACCAATGGCATGATAGTTTCCTATTGATGACATGACAGCTCACTAGATGTAAAGGATGATAGATCTCTAAGGTGTGTATGTAACAATGCAGAGGAGAGTGGAAATTGCACTGCGGGTGGGCGAGTGTGGAGTGGCTATAGCTGTGAGCGGAGGAGTGCGGAGATGCTACCACTGGGAGTGGATGAGAGGGGTGGATGTAGCTGGGAAAGGGAACATACAGTTTAGCAGGAATTAATATGGATAGTCGATGGCTCCCCTTAAATGGAATACTAGTATCTTTACAGTGGAACTTGCATTAAATCATGTTAATAACCGATTAAAATACATGCTGCCATGCAATCTAATTTTAGTCTAAATTTCTTTAAAAGTATTAGAAAAAAAAATATACCAATACAGGAAACATGAAACGGATGTCTACTCGTTAATCCATGTATTATACCCACGTGAACTAGATGATAAATTCTACGGTTAGGTTAGATGTTCTTGAACAAAACACAAAATTAATTGCGAATGCACAAACTGAAACCAAGCCCGAGTACGGAGGTTGTCGAGACATTCACAAAGGGGACATGGGACGCTAAGGCCGCCATGTGTGTAAGTCCGAGACGGTCAGCTACGGGTGTGAAATGGACATGCGTACAAGTCTGATATTGACATTAAACACGAGCACAGAAAAATACCAGCATGCGTAATGCAGCTATACCATCATACGCCAGTCTACCGCTTGCACCGGACTACCTGACATAAAAGTTGCTCGTTACTAACTTCTGGGCCTGCGATCATGTCTATCTCAGTCACAACGTCTGTCTGGTCGGGGAATTTCTTCAACACATCGCCCTGTGTTTACAAAGTCACAAGTCAAGCTCGACACAGAAATGTACACTCTTTAGACAGAAATGTACACTCTTTAGACAGAAATGTACACTCTTTAAGACAGAAATGTACACTCTTTAAGACAGAAATGTACACTCTTTAGACAGAAATGTACACTCTTTAAGACAGAAATGTACACAGCTTGTGCATAGATATTTAATACCCAGGTGTGATAATATATATATTCATATATATATATCATATAAATATATATATAATACATCATATAAATATATATAATACAGGTGTTTATTTTTTTATAATTTTCACTTATCAATAAATCATCTATGCTTCATCTTTATAAACATCAATGTGATATTTTATTCAAATTAATAATCCGACTTTGCTTAAGTTGGAAACACAAATTCCTCCAAAATGTGCAGTATGTTTGAATTATTTGGAAAAACCAAGACTAATTTGGGAAATTAGATAATGATCTCGCAAAATAAAAAATAATAATTTAAAAAATAGAATGAAAAAATAATTTCCAGAAATGATTGCCTTAGCTCTGATGATATAAAATATTATTCTGAAATTGACAAGTGCACTGTACAACATGACACAAAGGGTTAATCAAAATAAGCAACCCAATACATGGGCAAAAATACATTCTTAGAAACTAAGCACTACCAGGTACTAAAATTAAATAAAACAGAACAAAAATAAAATGAATTTGAATACTGCATATTCAAATCAATGATAAAAGGCATACAGAATAATATCTATTTACATTCTCTTCCTGCAACCGAGGCTTATAATAAAGAAAATGAAACAATCAAAATACTACAAAATGCATTCAATTTAATGAACAGTGCATAGAATCATTTTTCATTCCCTTTTCCAAATTCAGATCGTATTAAATTTAAACTGTAAATATGTCATGTTGTATCTATGTTTTACACAATTATAATACTCTTCCAACTTAAAAATTAATTGAAACAATAATAATAATCATACACAGTAAATTTACTAAACAGCTAATTAGAAACAAGATGATATTAACAGCTCTTATAGCTATTAGTGTGCATGTGTTACTATATTTAGGTTATCAAATGATAATATTAGTGTGCATGTGTTACTATATTTAGGATATCTTGACAGGGGCGTCAAATCAAGGGGGGTCACACTGACATGTATAAATAACGGGGTCACACTGACCTGTATAACTAAGTATCGGCCAGGGTCCCTCGCCATCTTGGCAAATTCTTCGGCCAGTTCCTTGAAAGATGGTCGGCTATCGGCATCCAACATCCAACCTGTAGAATTTAACAGTTATACATGAAACAGAAGACCGTGCCGATCCTAGGATTTGAACCCGATTTGGTGGTTTGCAAGTCCAACGATCTACTAAATGAGCCAATAGAAATTATATTCTCGAGGATTTGAACTCACACTTGATCATGATCATGTAGACGTCGATAGTACAGATGGAGGGTTGCGGGAGTCGTTCCCCCTTCTCCAGCAGGTCTGGAACATCTCGAGCTCTGATGCTGTCATATGGCTTCTGTCCATAAGTAAACAGCTCCCAAACTGTCACCCCTAAGAGCAATGAAAAAAATACTCTTGGTGAATTTATGAAATCATCCTTGACCAATTTGAAAAAGTAATTCCGCTTTGAAATTTCTAACATTTTGTACCAACATGTTTTTGAAACAATTTTTAAGACCATAATAATGTTGTCACAAAATATGTTATAACGTGATCAATATTGTCACAATGTCTGCTTTACACTTTGAGAAGGATGACATCACTACTATACTATGTGAATGATAACCTTCCACACAAGTAAACTCTTGTCTTACCATAACTCCAGACATCAGACTTGTGCGTAAATATACGGTGCTGAATACACTCCAACGCCAACCATTTTATGGGCATCTGTGAAAGTACAGTAGACAAACATCTTAATTGACATGTAAGAGAGGTTTGACATTGGTTACAAAGTGTGAGCTAGTTCATGAAGTGTATGAAATTAGGTTGGTCTCTCATCAGATTAATCAAATTCTTGCTGTAACATTACAGTGTGATATCATACTCAAATGTTTTGTAATCTCGGGGCGTTACTGATCAAACATTACTGATCAAACATTACTGATCAAACATTACTGATATAACACTATAGATGTATAAACATGGATGCATAGATTTAGTTATTGCTTTACATAGCTGCAAAAATATTTCACCGATATGGATGTAATGCTGTGGATGTAGGACAAGGTGGATGTAGGACACAGTGAATGTAGGACAAGGTGGATGCAGTGCAGGACAAGGTGGATGTAGGACAAGGTGGATGTAGGACAAGATGGATTCAAGACAAGGTGGATATAGGACAAGGTGGATGTAGGACAAGATGGATTCAAGACAAGGTGGATATAGGAGAAAGTGGATGTAGGACAAGGTGGATTCAATACAAAGTGGATATAGGACAAGGTGGATATAGGACAAGGTGTGACAAGGTGGATATAGGACAAGGTTGATGTAGGACAAGGTGGATGTAGGACAAGGTGGATTTAGGACAAGGTTGATGTAGGACACGGTGGATGTAGGACAAGGTGGATGTAGGACATGGTGGATGGAGGACAAGGTGGATGTAGGACAAGGTGGATGTAGGACAAGGTGGATGTAGGACAAGGTGGATATAGGAAAAAGGTGGATGTAGGACAAGGTGGATGCAGGACAAGGTGGATGTAGGACAAGGTGGAGCGTGCACCACTGTACCTTCCCGCCGGCAGAGTGGTATTCCTCTTCATTATAATCCAGCAGTTTGGCCAGACCAAAGTCAGTGATCTTCACCTGGTTAGGAGTTTGAACTGAAACAAAATAACAGAAATGTTAGCAAATGTAGAATGATGTCACTTTTAAACTGACTTTACGCAATCTTTGGTCAAGAGTGAGTGAGTGAGTTATTGCTTTATATTGAAGTGGGACACTTTCTTTCGCCCATGTGCAAAATGATCTTTGTCAGGAAAAACGACAATCAATGCTTAAAATCATGAACAACAAATTTCCAGAATTAAATTTTGACAAGACTCACCCAAAACATTGCGCGCAGCTAAATCTCTGTGAACAATGCCACGATCTTCAAGGTAGGTCATTCCCTGAAACAACACGACAATATGAATTAGTTTAAAACTACAGGCATACATGCAGGCCCTGAGATTTTGAAACTTAAAGAATTGTTCACAAATCCCCCTAGATCAGATAAGCAAGTCTAGATTACTGGAGAACGATAAAGAATTTCAGCGGCTTCTTTCACATAAATATAATACCAATCAACATAATTTATATGTAAACTATTTACTTTCATCCTTTGAGACTATGGATAGTCTAGCATGCTTGATATGCTACAAAACATTAATGGACTTTAAAAGTGGACTTAAAAAATTGGGTTTTGCTTCGCGATAAGTTGATTACAAAAATGTCTGACACTGGCAATCTATGTGCACCTTGGAGCCGATGTGCTCCTTATCCTCAATTAATATTTAAAACTATTTACTTCATGATAGGTTGATAACAAAAAAAAGTCTGACAAAAATAAATAAATAAATAAATTTAAAAAGAAAAAAGAGTTCACAAAAAAATGTCTGACCCTGGCAATCTGCGTGCACCAGTTGAGCAGGACCTTGGAGCCGATGTGCTCCTTGTTCTTGCGGACGTAGTCCAGTAGACAGCCGAGTGGCATGAGCTGGGTGATGAGCATCATCTGCGCCGTCATGCACACGGCCAGGATGCGCACGCAGCACGGGTGTTCCACGGACGCCATCACTCGCGCCTCCTCCAGCAGTTCCTTGTTCTGATTGGGCGTCCCCTCCTGCAGGACTTTGATGGCCACCGGGATCTTCACGTTCTCGCCCTCTGGGATCCAGAACCCCTGAAAGTCAATGTCAACATAAGAATTACACGCAGCGGAGCCATGCCATGTGCATTCTTGGCAATCGATCGTCCATCTTTCTTTTTCATTATATTTTGAAATTGGGGTTTATCTATAGCTGCTTTAAAGATTCTTTCACTTATATCACGACTTGTCAGTTTTAGGCCAGAAGGAAACCCGCAATATCTGTAGCGCTGAATGTTGCAGTAAACCTGCAAGCACGGGCTGATAATGACAGATCAAGAATGATAACTGTATTTCCGGTCCAGACAGTGCATCATATTAACCCTGAAGGTGACTTAACTTGCCCGATCACATGCAGAAATAGAACATTTTGATTTTATTCAGCAGTGAGAAGGTTAAAATACGGTGTTAGAAAGGCAACTTTCGGGGCCAGAAATGGCATAGAGAGTCACATTTATATTTATTTAAAGAAACTCAAAACCCAAAGATGCGCTCATAAAATTCTCATTTTTGCTTACCTTGTACACAGTTCCGAAAGCTCCGGACCCAATGATCCCTCCTCTCCTGAGTTCCGACTCCTTGATCAGCCTCAGCTGTGCCAGGTCCGGCTTGGCACTGGTCGGAGTCAGAGGCTGTAGCAAGATATTAGTCCATTGACACTAAAGTCACACATACACTAAAGTCACACATACACACTGCACACTTTATCTAAATTGGGTCTGTGAATTGGGCCCTAGAGCTGCTTTCAAAACTATTTATGCTATAATTTAGGTGGCAGAGAATTGGCTCTAGGGCTACTTTCAATACTAATTATTTATTATGTACAGTGCTCCCTCGATATAACACTGACATGCCACCCGCGTTATAATACCCGCGTTATATCAACGAATATAATTTGAGAAAGTTATTTTATTTTTTATTTTATTTTATTTTTCAAATGGGGTCCACGTTGGACCCTGTGTTGTATCCGAATCCGTGGTGCATTGAAGGGCGTTATATCAAGGGAGCACTGTACTTATTATTTGTTGGTATGGAATTGGGGTTTAGAGCCGTTTTCACGATTTGTTCATGTATATATCGCAGCTTGTTAGTTTAGGTTCAGGAAGACACCTGCCACATCTGTGTTGCTGAATGTTGCAGTAAACCTGCGAGGACTGGCGGGTACTGATAAACCAAGTATGTTTGTATTCCCACGATACAGACAGCGCTTCCTATCAATATCGTGTCAAAAAGGTAACTTTTGCAAACATTGATGCCGGACTCCCAGGACGGAATTTGAACACTGTTTGTGCATACCTGCCCTGCTTGTGCTAGATTGGATAACCACTAGCTGATGGTACTAATCCACTAGAATAGCCTGCCACAGTCATAATATGGATATACCCCAGATAGGGGAACAACAAGAAGCATGATCTCTTAACGTACATTTGTCGTGGCTGGCACTCGGACCACAGACCCACTGGTCTTCAGCCTACTCAAATCACTATGCCTACTCAAATCTCTATGCCTCGATTTTGAAATGGGATGGGGAGGGGGGGGTCGTACGTTGGAACACGTACCTCAGTATCGTCAAAACCGGTCATCCTGGCGGTGAGCGCGGCCGTCTTCTCCTTCGACTTGGCACGCTGGTTCCAGTTGTACGCCACGCAGACCACGATGACTCCCACCAACAGCACGCCACCGATAACCGCGCCCGACACGATGGCGATCTTCTTCTTCTCCTCTCTGCCAACAGCCAAAAGTTACGATTTGAGTCATGCAGAATCTACTCGAAAGTGCATTTATGGAAACATGTGCAACATTCTAATTTAATCATTACATTCGTACAAATAAACCCATAGTTAAAGAAATGTATATATTTGAGATTCCCATATATTAAGATTCCAATTTAATCATCATGATAGATGCCTTTCTGTTGTACAAGCCGGCTATGTTTGGGGTACTAATCAATGAGCAATAAAGAAAATGGAGGAGAAGGAGGAGGAGGAGACGGAGGAGGAAGAGACGGAGGAGGAGGAGGAGACGGAGGAGGAAGAGACGGAGGAGGAGGAGAAGGAGGAGGAGGAGGAGAAGGAGGAGACAGAGGAGAAGGAGGAGACGGAGGAGGAAGAGGAGAAGGAGGAGAAGGAGGAGGAAGAGACGGAGGAGGAGGTGGAGGAGAAGGAGGAGAAGGAGGAGGAAGTGACAGAGGAGGAGGAGGAGGAGAAGGAGGAGAAGGAGGAGGAGAAGGAGGAGAAGAAGGAGGAGGAGGAGAAGGAGATGGAGGAGGAGGAGAAGAAGAAGAAGACACTTTGGGGGAAATCACATCTGAAGCGCAGTGTCATCAACTTACTCCTCGACCTTGCGCTGTTTTGCAACGACTTCTGGATGAGTTCTGTCTGCGCACACGGTCCTGGATGGGTTGACCTTGTCACCGAGGTCTTCCATCACTGTGTACGGCATCTCCTCAGGGCACTCGGGCGTACAGTTAAACTGAGGACAGACAAGCACCACGTGGTCTTAACACTCTAGGACAGACACCAGTGTTCAAAATATTTTTTAAAGTTTCTGTTTATAGATTTGCAATGAAATAAATGTCTAATGCGACATTTCCTATTACTATACCATGACCAAATTAATTATGACCCAAAATAATTTAAAAAGAAAAATGATTGCGTCTTTGTGGGGGTGGGGATTGGAGGGTAGTATAGTGGGGACTGTCTAGATCCACCTATTCCTAATCAGACATCATAACGACACCTGTGTTTCAAGCAAACAGAAAATGCAGCTCCTAACCGGAGACTGCGGCGGCACAGATTCTGGCATCACTTACGATGGAATGGTCCTCGCTGTAGACCTTGTAGTTGTTGCAGTCCTCGCAGTTCTGGCTGCTGGGGCCGTCACAGCCGCTGCGACACTCCTGGTGGCACTCTTGGCACGCCTTGGTGTAGTTGTCGGGGTAGGTGAAGATGGGGCATTCCTCCGTACAGTGGTCTTCGCTGCGGAAGAACCGACACTCGGAGCAGAAGAAGACTCCAGGGCTGTCGCACGCCACACAGCGGTAGTCGCACGGGTAACACAGCTGAAAGGAAAATTTCCAAAGTAATAAATTGCAAGCCAAAGCATATTTTGGTGGCAATTTGAACTTGTTTTCCATTTATACCTGACATTACGTCAACTAGACGATGCCACAGTTGTCTCAACATAATTATTAGTAATAGTAATAATAATAATATTTGATTGAATGAATGTTTTACGTCGCGGCGGGAATATCTCACCCATAGGCGACGACAATATAATAATAATAATAATAATAATAATAATAATAATAATAATAATAATAACAATAATTGCATTTAAAAAATAAATAAAAAATTAAAAATTAAATAATAATAAATAATTGCATTTATATATAACCCTAAACCTGACTTTCACTGGGCTTTATATGCCTTCACCCATGCTTTATATGCCCTATGATGCTGCAAGCTAGCACTATCTGGACATTATATGGATTTGGAGGCATATAAACTCTTGCTGGCAAACAGAGAGTCTTGATTAACATAGAATGTCAAAAGATTGACTCGTATCATTACACTTATTGAAAGTGATGCTTAACCCTCTCTCTGCTTGATTGGGTGCATGCATGACTCTATAGGGCATAATCTGGTCGCCTCCACAGCGTGGAGAGTTAAAATGGTCGTATCAGGAGTTTTACCTTCTTGCCAGACATTGGATCTTGCGGGTCGCTTTTCTCCGTCTTTTTGTAGTAACCTTGGCGACAGGAGTCGGTGTCTTTGGGCAGACAGAAGACGGTGCTGTCGTTCTCGCTCTCCTTGATGCCGAAGACGCAGGACTTGCATCCCCCCCACCCAACCTCCTTGCTGGGACCCGTGCACCTGGAAACACAGCAAGTCTCATCTCAGAACCACGGGAACCATTTCCCTCGGGCATTTATCAAGTAGTTTTTTGTTGTTGTTGTTTTTTGTAGTATTGGGGTTTAAAGTCGCTTTCTAGAATCTTTAATATCACGACTTGTCAGTTTAAGGCAGGAGGAAACCCGCAACATCCGTAGCGCTGAATGTTGCAGTAAACCTGCG
>JAVCKZ010006237.1:0-20638 GCA_034780755.1 Lepetodrilus elevatus | reverse complement strand
TATGTATTGCTGCAGAAGCCGTTCAGCAACGCGCGTAGCAATACGTATTAATACTTTTCACTACGGGTCTGGAGGCCTTGCGCTGTGTAGGAAAAGCAATATGCACGAAGCCGTTCAACGAACAATACATGTAGGGAAAAGTATTGTATTCGTGTATTCTAGCTTGAACACACCCCAGGATACATATCGCGATTCAATTTTAAAGAACTTTGGGGAGATTTTCAGTAATCATGTTATATGAAGGTCATAATTTTGTGATATATCCAGTACAAATAAGTCAGTTATAAAAAGAAAAATTGAAAACAATACGTTTTGTTAATACAACACTTAAAATCCTTGTGAAAAATACTGAATTCTATTTCTAACTGTAAACTCATTAAGAGCGGAAATAACCTGTTCAAAACAGGAATATTATGAAAACAAATAAATCTGAACCTATTTTTAAATCGATTTAAATTAAAATTAAAATTAAAATTATGAATCGATTCACAAGGACAGGATTGCGTATCACGATCTACGAGGTACAATGGCGATCCATCGATGCATCGGTGAATCGTGACACCCCTAATCAATACCCAATTAAAGTCAAGTTAGTGGGTATTATTTATTTGGATACCCAATTAAGAGTGAATGTAGTGGGTACTGTACCCATATTCACTAAAGCTTATCAATATCTAGAGCTCTGGTTTAAGTGAAGGTGAAGAATAAAACTCAGGTCGACTGTAACAGCCGAATCACTGATATCACAGAGTTTTCTACTTACACTCTACATCAACTCCACTCTACAATTTCATAAAATATTTTAGCAAATGTGGCCCCACCCTCTATTTGACCAATTTGCTTGACTCTTGGTTATTTAGAGTTAATGTAAGCACAGAGATTTGGATTTGCACCTAACAACTTTGTTTTTGCTACCAAAACATCACTTTCGTGAATGAAGTAATAGTATACAGACTAATTTGTAATTCGTAATTACAGAACAAACAATCATCAAAATTGATTTAATTGAAGCCTATATGTCTGTGGAATAAAGAACAATATCTTGCAACCGAAATTCATCAGAATTTTTTAATAAAATGTGAGGGTGGCAGACACTGGCTTTCTGGTAAAATTCAATGCGTCCGACTCCAACTCTAACCAAATTAACTTTAGTAAATGTAATTTATTTAACTCATTATGGTCGCCTTGCCCTTTAGCAAGTCATTGGGCCCAGTTCATCAATATTACCTTCCGAACATTTATCAAGTTCAACGCTAGGTCGAGATCTTGTGACTTTGAATCGCGATCCAGGAGGCTTTAGAGATGCCATTACGAAAACTAAATGTCAACTTCTGAATGTTTCCGCAATAAGGTCTATAACGTAGATTATTCTGAAATAGTCATTTTATAACACGCTTTCCTATACTTTTGACCAGCAAAATAAATATTTCCTTAGAATGTTGACATCACACAGATGATCATCTGTTCGTATTTCCTTCGCACTTCGTTCAGACTCGGCAACACTTGGCAACAGAGAACTATTCTAACCACTGTATTTAACACACGGACCAAATGCCAGCACTGCTATTTCGATGAGAATATCAGAACACTTGAACAAGTCCGTTATATAATGATATTATCGAACAATTTAATCTCTAGGAACAGAACGAAACATTCTACAAAAAATATTCGCGCCATATGAAGCGTTAACGGAAGATGCCGATGTTGTCCGACAAGGGCAATTACTCTGATAACCTACTATCAAAACCGCTAATAACATTATTGAAGCGAAAATATTCTTAAAACATATTAAATAAAGTGCCAGCCTCATGATCAGTTCCGTTTGAACAACCACAAAGCGGACCTACAGTTAAATGGATTAAAGTATAACAATAAAAATAATAACAATCATATTGGCTGTACGTAACGACATGAGATGATAAAAATAGCAAAAAATAATTTCTATCATTTGAACAGTTATTAACAAATACAGCATGTCAGTCCCATTAAAATCAAATAAGAAACTGATGCTCCTGGGCAGTGATTTAACCGGTCAGAACACAAAATAATGTATAGAAATTAAAAAACATATATGATTTTTAATGGGATTGATAGTATTACGTGTGCATCACTGTTTGAAATACATGGATATAGGCGAGACAATTACCTACATGGCGATCATCTTTCAATGAATACACCAGAATTATTATTTTTTCATATATAGTTTTGTTCATTCAGTTCTATGCAAGCAAATTTCAACAGTTATCCAGCGATGCGCTTTCCTGATACAACATATCAAAGATAATATTGACTCCATATCACAATTCAAGGTACAGTGTTCACGAATTATCTTTCGCAATTCAGCTCTGTTTAAGTAATAGCCTACGTATACATACTGAAAGAAAAATTTAAAGGAACGCATGTATTGTAACAGGACATTGTTAGCTAAGCAGTTCTGTAACCTTTCCAACAGAACAAATATGCCCAAATTTACCAATACTCTTTCTTTGTTCGGGTAGAACATGATACAATGAATAAATTATCCATGTATCAAAATTTTATCTTTATTAAAGGTAAATTTGAAACTCTGCAACACAACCGTAATACTAGTAATACTATATTTAGTAATATATATGATATATATATATACGCTGTACTGATTTAACTACTGACAGAAATAGCCTAATAACTTAAGTCGTTTGTTACGAGATATGTAACCTTGTTATTGTGAACGGTAACCTATTATTACGGGTTGATTAGTTAATGTCTGCTTTCCACGTTATATATATATATATATATATATATATATATATATACTATAGCCTGCATGTACAACAACGGATCAGGAATTCTTAATAAGTAAATGAATAAAGCTGATATATCTATGTGTCACAGCAACAAGAACGGACATATAACTTTGATATAACGTTGTGCGCACAATAGATAGCAAACTAGTAAATGTGGTATCCTTTAGCTACAGAACTGCATCTAGTTCTCTGTCACCCATCCACTTACCAGCCGAGCTCGAACCTGAGACGTGCTTCACTTTAACCTGAGCAGTGCAATCCACGGGACCACGTGCCAACCACAGGGTTAACAAATTAAGAACAATTTGCACGTCAAGAATCCAACAAGGATAAAATATTCCTAGTTATGTTATATTGCTTCCATGGATTCGGCATTCTACAACGTTTTAAATGAACTTAGGTCTAATATATGTATAATATGGGCGGATATCTAGATACCGGGTTCAAATACTAATAATTTGTTAAAATATGTCCTCTGTATACCTAAAATTATCTGTTGAACAATTATTTATAATTTTCTGTAATCAAATACTTCGCTGTGCATTAATTAATTACGTAGTTATTAATGTAGCTTTTCACCAACCTTACCATCAGCATCATTGTCAATCAACGCCGCGGCAGAAGCCATTTTTAACCAATCCGGGAATTGCAGTAGTTGTAGTAGTACTACTACTAGTAGTAGCCTAGTAGTTTTAACAGTAGTCACAGCAGTAGATCGATGTTCCTTGTAATCAGCTGTTAGTATACTAGGTATACCAACTTACATAACACATTATGTGCGCAACTTC
Source organism: Lepetodrilus elevatus (assembly GCA_034780755.1). Classification (NCBI taxonomy): domain Eukaryota; kingdom Metazoa; phylum Mollusca; class Gastropoda; order Lepetellida; family Lepetodrilidae; genus Lepetodrilus; species Lepetodrilus elevatus. Next base: position 17,064 of record JAVCKZ010006237.1, on the reverse strand, counting down.
CGGTCTGTGCTCAAGACGGTCAGTATAGGCTGCTATAGTACTTATTTTTCAACCAAATGTATACGGTAATCATGATTTGATCATTCCGAGTGAATACCGTTTCTCTGTACTATTCCGTGGATTAATATAACACCAACACAAGCTATATATATAGGACATCTAGGACTTGAACGTGTCCTCGGGTACCGGGGCCGAGTCGGGTTTATCAAAGACTATAGAATAAAATCATTTCCATATTCAATACATTCTTCATGTTTTCTTGAATTATTTCAACTAATCTTTTCAGCCATCTAGGAAAGGTGGTGCTTCGATACTATTATATTGAGACATCGTAAATAAATTAGCCCTACTTATTTCAACAAGCATATTGTTTAAGGTACAAACAAAGCAATGTGTAAGCTAACTAAATGCAATTAAATTCAAAACAACCATCACTAAAGACGCTTAATTCTCGTGTTTGAAGTTGAACGTGGGAAAACTAAAGGTATCTAATATTTGTAAGTGTAGATCTATGATTAATATATTTAACACAATTCTAGCTTATATGAAATAATTTCAAGTAGTTTCCGTTTGTCAATAATAAAGTATTTCCATTCTCTTGCAAGCCGCAAATGGCATGTACAAGACCAAACACGTTATATTAGTAGGTCTTGTAACTCTTTAATTTTCAATTTCAATTCAACTTTATTCCACCTATACTTGTCTAATCACTCACACAATGGTATACATGGTCATAAATCCGGTTTATATGAATAACGGTGATACACGACACGTTGTCATTACTGCTATATTGGCATTATAAGCTATTAAAATGGAAGTGTGTAATTCCTTCTTGTGTGTCTTTACAAAATCGTGAATAGCGTCTTCTATCAGGAACGTAGCCGTGAGAGAACTATGAGGGGGTGTCACAGTCCTGGCCCCGAAATTACGAAACCTTTTGAGTACGATTTCATGCTCAAGCTTAAGTTTTAAATAGGACTGTGTGAACAAAACCTTTAGTTGAGCATGCGTATATTAAAGAAAGGTTTCGTAATCTAGTTTAACCGTAACTCGAACCTTATCCATAGAATATACGACATTGCTAAGGTTGAGGTTAAGGTTATATGAAAGTCATTACGCAAGTTCGTACAAAAGTTCCCAAATTTGTAGGCTATGATAGTAGTTATGTACGATATACTGGTCTGAATAACACATAGTCTACGGGTACCTGCCTACGCACAGGGTAGATTTCCTTCGATTACCCTTTCATTAGATCCGTGCGTAGATTCAATACTGTTATATTTACATGTTTGAATAAAAGTTTCAATGTGCGTAGCTAACTCGTTATTTTCAGGTGTCAAGTCGCAACACGATCCTACAACTTGATAACTCCATTGAACCAATAATTAAATAGATAGCTTGAAATATTTCAGTCTCATTAAAATAAGATCCGAAAGTAACGCTCAAACAGATATAATTATAGTATACATACTCGTTAAGCAGTCTGAGATCTGATTTTAATGAGATTGGAAATACTTAAACCTTCGTATTACTTTAAATATAGTTTAGTTAACAACATATTTGTGCATACAAAAAAAAAGAAGTTACATTTAGTATGGTAAATTACCATGTGTATTTATTTTATGATTTATAATTTAATTTAACTTACACATAAAAATACATCATTAAACCATGTGTGCGCAAGTGTGTACATGGCGTATAACTACTGCATAACTATACTGCATGTGCTAGTGAAGCATTTATCCAGAGTTAGGAGAGGTGTATAGTAGGGGAAGGGTCAATACCTAATATACTAGTATTGCACTCTGACAGAGGAACACATAATATTCTCAAAGCATTTAATCTAGAGCGTGATACAATATTCATGATGTTCTTGAAGCTTGCAGTTCAGACCAAGGCAGTATTGTACCTCGCCAATATTCATGATGTTCTTGAAGCATAAACTTCAGACTAAGGCAGTATGGTATCTAGCAAATATTCATGATGTTCTTGAAGCATGAACTTCAGACCAAGGCAGTATGGTACCTAGCCAATATTCATGATGTTCTTGAAGCTTGCAGTTCAGACCAAGGCAGTATGGTACCTAGGCAATATTCATGATGTTCTTGAAGCATGCACTTCAGACCAAGGCAGTATGGTACCTAGCCAATATTCATGATGTTCTTGAAGATGCACTTCAGACCAAGGCAGTTTGGTATCTAGGCAATATTCATGATGTTCTTGAAGCATGCAGTTCACACCAAGGCAGTTTGGTACCTAGCCAATATTCATGATGTTCTTGAAGCATGCACTTCATACCAAAGCAGTATGGTACCTAGCCAATATTCATGATGTTCTTGAAGCATGCAGTTCAGACCAAGGCAGTATGGTACCTAGCCAATATTCATGATGTTCTTGAAGTTTGCAGTTCAGACCAAGGCAGTATGGTACCTAGCCAATATTCATGATGTTCTTGAAGCTTGCAGTTCAGACCAAGGCAGTATTCTTGTAATGGTACGTTAATCGTTCGGTGTTCAATTAAATTTAGAAGTTATAGATTCAATCAATAGACCCTTATCCCTTCATTTTAATTGAACTGTAAATGATCAACCGATATATTGCAGCCATCTCATACAGAAACAAAATTCACAAAGCCATGATTTAATATGCTAACATTTATTCAGCAAGTGATCACAAATAATTTAATATATTTTACAATATTGTTCATTCTCTATGTACAATATCCGTTTCAAAATTTCTCTTACCCATATATAAAATTCTGTCTTAAAAAAAAGACGCTCACAGAAATATATATCCCTGCAAAATAGATTATGTATGTACACTAACCAGCGTAGACAGTATTTGCCAGATATACATGTGTGTATTACCGATCTCTGCTACAAAATTACCTAGGTCATTTCATGTACATGCATGCCAAGATCTATCTACACATGTAAATATATAAATGGATGAAAATACTTGCCTATGATTCAGTGTGATGTTAGCATAGATCTACTAGTACATGTTAGGCCATTTCTTCTCATTAACCCTCTCCCTGCTGGATTAGGCACAGACACTGATCTCTAGGGCATCTCCAGTTGCCTCCAGTAGGAAGAGGGTTAATACAGTTAACCCTCTCCATGCTGGAGGCAACTAGAGATGCCCTAAAGAGCAGTGTCGGTCTCCAATCCAGCAGGGAGAGGGTTAATGCACAATAGTTCCATATATAGCAGGCATATCTATGGTATGAGCAATTGCGTAAAATGTAGATGCATGTTACATGAAGTTTGTAACAGCTTAGAAACATATTAACTTACAAATTCAAGCAATACAGATTTACATTTAAAGCAAAAGAAGAAAATTTGTATCAATACTGAACAAATACCAAATATTTAATTAACAATAAAATTTATTGGAACTAATTTATTTAAACAGAGACATACTATTGTAGTTCTAAATAATACAATTTGTGAACATATAATTCAACAATTAATACGTTATTAATGTACAAAATATTTCTATTTGGTTATACTTCCTATATTTGGTTGAGAGCCATTCATATTAATATGTATTACAATACATTGTTACTGTGTACCATTGCACCTGTATAACCTGTGTGAAATGCTTTATGCGTAGTTATTAAAAAGCATCAGTATAAGGCCACTATTCTAGTTCTCCCATTTACAGTACTCATGGTACTACTCATTGTAAATGTCGCAGTATTCGAAAAATCTCGAAAGGTTTAAGAAAAAATAAATAATTTCTTTATTCTGTCAATTAAATCAAGAATTATTCAATACACCTGTTTTAAATAAACATCAAGTTAACCAAACAGATAGAAAAAAAAATTGGGTAAGATTTCTGTAAATGGAAAAATAGACCAGCCTGGCTGACCAAGATGACCTTATAGATTTGCATACCATACTCAGAACACATACAAACATGCCACACAAAAACACACTTCTCTTCATAACTGTAACATCGTACATGTAATAATATATTTATTCTCTTGACCAAAATCACGCAATTACCAGGGGGTACATTCAAAGTGACAAAGGCTTGCGAGCGGCTTACTAAACTAGCCACTGTCTAAAGAGTTGTATGAAGCATACATGGGACAGGGAACCAGTTTAGCCAAGCGGCTTACTCAGCCCTTGTGTCTTTGAACACACCCCAGGAAAGACATTGGAGGACTGATAGAAATGTTCCTCTGTTAAAAATACGCACATTATTTGAATGCAAAGCTTCATAATACTTCTCATGTTATTCTACATAAAAGTTGTACAATGTACGATGAAAATAATATTTTCGATTCATGATTAACCATTATTTAAGTATTTCAACGTCATTGGATCATGAAACGAATTAACAGATTGTCCCCCAAAAAATAATACCTTAACCCTCTCCATGCTGGAGGCAACCAGATATGCCCTGAAGAGCTTAGTCTGTGCCTAATCCAGCATGGAGAGGGTTAACATAATTCTTCTAAAAAGAAAATAATAATTTAAGCCTTCTTTGCATCACTTTGCCACACTCTGCAAGAAATTTATGCTTAATAAATAATTTCAAAACAGAACTGTGTAGACATGAAACAAGTGCAAAATATTTCCCTCTATATTCTTCTTCTTGCATAAGCAAAGTTTGTCAAAGTACAGACATAACTATCAAAATAGATTTATATGCAAAACTAACCTATTAACGTATGAAACAAAACAAATAACCTATGATGATAACAAACTTACTGGCTTGTGACTAGAAACTAGAACGTAAAGCCGCATATCTCTGGTCCAAACAAATCAATTGACATACATATAACTGTACCAGCTGAAAGCAACGATAAATTGTGTCCCATCTAATAAATGTGCGCTACAAAATGCCTTGAAAATGAAACAAAGTACATTTTAGACTCATATTTAAAAAAAAAAGAAAAATAAATAAAAACTTCTTGCATACATTCACATGTATCTAATACATGGTAAATAAGGAGGCTATGCCTGCAAAACAAAATAAGTTTGTTGTTGCTAGCAACCAAATATATCGCACCTCGATTTTGTTAAAATGCAACAAAGCATGGATCAGGAGACATATGGAAGGTGGACATGGCATAAACATCGGCTATGGCATAAATTCAATGTACTTGCGTATGTGATAAGCGTGTATATTTCTAGCAACTCATTCAGGGATATGATTGACAGGTGATATAGATATACATCTATATATTGTGTATATTTTATGTTCACCAGGACCAGGTAAAATGCATAGGTAAACATAAACATGTCTATTGTGTAATAATTTGTGTAGAACATTAGCATTTTCCCGATAATTTTAACAGTTACTAGTAATATATAAAACGATTTTTACCTGTTTTAATTAATAGCAAAATTATGGTAATTTGAAAAGAAAATAAACATAAATCTTTATCTTGATCATTGGTCTAAGTATTGCTTAAATGTAAACATGCATCTATCTATATTTATTCATTTAATGTCAATGTTTTGTCATGTGCACTAGAAAAGTACAACTATTTTACAAAACGTTGCTCTAGAACACTTTTAACAACAAAACATGTCACGTCTCTTCTAAATGTAAGTATACACAGTATCACAAATAAAGTCTATGTCAATGACGTAGTGTGTTCTCATGGAGAGTATGGCACCTAGAATGTGGACATGCAGAACTATAATTAACCCCTTTCATGCTGGAGACAAGAGAAGAATTATAGATTGTGATTAATCCAACATAGAAAGGGTTAATTAACCTTATATTGACTGGGTATGCGCTATACAACAGTATTGGTAATTAATTCAGTAGCAAGAGGGTTAACTAATAGTAACCTTCTGACTTGGATAGATGTACTATACAACAGTATTGGTAATGAATTCAGTAGAGAACGGGTTAATAAAAGTAGGAAATCTGTACAAAATTAAAGGCGGATTCAGACTTTTTGTATTATTATTATTTCAAAATTATTTTATTTTTAAAATACAAACAAATCAAGAAGTTTTCCATATAGATAAATCTGTCATACTTTAGTACATGTATATAAACTAACAAACACTTGAATCTACGAACCATTACAATTATTAAGTATGGCAGTATATATAATGACAACACGTGAAACATGTACGATTCTTTGAGAAAAGGTCCATGCCAGCCATTGAATGTCCCTAAACAAACAACAACGAAAAAGTGAATAAAAACATTCAGTCATGTTACATTAAGTTAATTGGCTAGAGACGTCAGAACTAATAGCAGGATATTCACAGTACAGATGATAAATAACAAGAATATCTAACAAACATTCACACACATTTTGGTCGCAACAAAAAGTTGAGCCATTCAGTTCCTGTGGCAGAGTTTTGATGATTAATGCTGTCGATGTTTTTGGCGAATGAGAAGCATTGTGATTGGACAACAAATACAAAAACACGACCAATATCTTAAACAGCAGACATACAAGCACTATTACATGCATTATTGTGATTGCGGGTCTTTAAATATTTACTGCATTCAAGAGATTTGTGAAGTGGAAAATGTTCATGTTTTTGTAACATCAATGATATTTTTCATACCTAAACTTGTTTATGACATTACTTTTGTTTGTATTTGTTTTCTGTTCTTGAAATTCACCAATTGTGGAGTGGATTATATCAGATTAGAGTCTAATTGTGTTGTTATTGTTTACAATTTTCTCAAATTTGGTCATGCAGAAGCCTATTTCTAATCGCTAGCTGTCATATATTGCAATGACAAATACAATAGAAATTTGTTAAGTAGTTATTAAATATTGATTGATGAAACCTTTCTATTAGGATCTGGGACTAAGATGTTCAGTTTCGGAGAAGGATTATGGTAAAAGATTAGGGTGAAGGTTTGGAGTGAGGGATTGCGGTAAAGGATTGCGGTAAAGGATTGGGGTTTAGGATTGGGGTAAAGGATTGGGATTGGGCAATGGGGATTAGGATGAGATTAATATTTCTATGAGAGGTTAGGATGGAACTGTTGATGATGTGTAAAAATAGCTAAAATATAAAGTTGTTAATTTGAGGGTCCAGGTTTGGGAGACACAAGATATGTGGTTATGTGCGTTTTCTTTTCTTTTACATTTATTGCGTTGGGTTTAACATTATCAGTGGTTTTGATATTCACCAATATACTCAAGGGTATGATATGGAATATATTAACCATATTATTTCCAAACTATGTTCGTTGAAGGTGAGATGTACAGAAATATGTTAATCAAAACTGAAAATTAAGTAATGTTTTAATCTGCATAATTATTCTAATTTGAATAGCCAAAAACTCGAGGCAACTTGATCAGAAAACTGAACATTATTGTTGCATTGTTAGTATATAAAATTAATCCTATTTCTTGTTACTATGGTTACCGACTCATATTCCAAGTACGGTCATTAAAGAAAGGATGGCTAGAAAATTGTTCTCAATATTCGCTGATTAAAAAACCCAATTGGTAATAATGTTCTGATTTTGAAAAAAATATTTAAACTAGACCATCGCGATAATCTAATACTTGATCTTGTTAGCGATCAAGGTGTACAATGCGCTTATCAAAATATATGTAGAAACTATATACACAAAGTGTTGCATATATATCTTTGTTTTGATTAAGATTCAGTTGTCTCCCCTTGTTTTTCTCTTCTTCAGATATGTGACTTCTTCTCTTTCTGATGTTGACCTAGGGTCAAAAGGTCATCAAGAGTAGATGGTGATGACCTCTCGGCCGCTTCCTCTGACCATTAGGACCCTGTCCAGACCTTCTGTTAGGACCTCCAGGAACTCCATGTCTGCACAATGGTCAAGGAAAGTTTAGGCTAATTTATGGATTGGCAGGAGCCTAGTCTATATAGTATGAAGGGTTCGAGGACTGCAAAGTTATCAAAGTTTAGGCCGATTGATTCGATTTGCAGACATCTTTTTCCAATATTCAATGGCATGAATGGTTAGGCGAATGAATGAATGAATTAGTACTTTATGTTGCAGCCAAAATACTTCATCTATAGAGTTAGGGAACTGCGATTAATATTGTCTCGAGAAATATTCATAGTGCGTTAAAAAATCATTATCCTTCCTTCATGTAAGTTCCTTCTGTTTTTACAGATGGTACAAATTTCCATATACCCCGCCTGGGCGGTGTATAAATAATTCACTTATCACCCGCTGCTATGACAACGGCATATGTCTTTACATAGGCGTCGAGCGCATTGTGCCGTGTGCAGTGATCAAGTGTGCCCAAAATGGCCTACGACATTTTCAGGCAGACAAACGTTTTGATTGAATTTAGACATCATTTTCACGTACAGTAACACGACGGTAGGATAAATTCGTTGTCAACTCGTCCCTCGGGGTATATGGAATGATGTACCCCGCTTGAGAGCCCTTGTACCCCTCGCCTGATGGCTCGTATTGTACTTGAATTTGAAGTTAGAGCCAAAGTGATCAAATCTTTAACAGTGTTTACTAAATATTTGGTGTATGCTTACTTAAATCCTATACGAGATATATTCATCAAAATTAATATTGACCAATCAAATATGATATAAATAAATACTATGGAGTAATGACAATAGTTTTTACAGAATTATATGCTAATTCTCTCTGTGTGTTATTAACTGTGTTATTTGACAAAGGATACAGTTTTCTTCTCCAGAAAAGCTTTTTGGAGGTGCGGGAAGGTTTAGGATCACTAGCTGAGCATCATGGGATTTCTCCACGATGTGTTCATTGAGTCGAACAGCAGTGTGCATCCGTCTCACGTTTCTAGAGTCCCTGCAAACAAAAAACAGAAAGATGGTGAATATATATACTTATATAATTTTTAGCCCATGACAGTAATATTATTTTGTTCTACCGGTAAGTTGGACAAATACTGAACACATTTGCTCTGTTAAAAAAAATCTTGGTTTCCTATTTGCTGAATAATTTACAGAAAGTATAGTAAGGGTTGTTTTTAGGATATCATTTAGTGAGTGAGTGAATATGGAGTTTAACGTCGCTGCGGGAATCTTTCACCCATTTGCGACGATATCATTTAGTGAAAATTGTATCAATATTTTCAAAATATTTCTCAAAAATTTACCCAAAATTGTAAACAAATTAATAATGATGAATGAATTAGTGTTTTACGTCACAGTGTGAATAGTTCACCTATATGTGACGACACAAATGCGTATGAATAATTTGGTGAGAGTGGGTCATTAACCCTTTATGAATAAAGACGAACCCAAATAATGAAAAATTGCTTTTACTCTTAAATGTAAATGGTGTCCATGACATTAGATAATATTTTCAATATATTTTAGTTTTCATCTGTGCATGTGTACGACATGGAATATGTGCATAATAAATATGCATTATTATTATTATCTGTATCAGCCTTGGTTTATTGTACTTGTAGGTCTTACTGTAACATGCAGTTACTGCAGGCTTGTATCCACTGCACTGCACACCAATCTTATTACCCTTGTCTGGAACTTATGGGTTTGCTAAATTAACCCTTGTACAGCCCCCTACCATCTTTTCTAGCTCCCCCAATGACATGATCCTACCCCAAAATACACCCACCCCACCCCACCCTACCCTACCATACCCTACCCTATCTGACCCTATCCTATCCCACCCTACCCTAATACTACTCATCTCTATTATCACCCTACCTTCATACCATACCCTACCCTATCCGACCCTATCCTACCCTAATACTACTCATCTCTATTATCACCCTACCCTCATTCCATACCCTATAAACCCATCCTACCCCATCAAACCTGAATATACAGTTCAATCCCAAATGGGTAAAACATATAAAAATATAAACAAGTTCCCACAATATAACCCAATTAACACCATCAACAATAGAAGTCAAATCACACAAACATGAAAAGTGAATTTACGGGAGGACAACAAAATAAGAAAATCTACCTATCAATTGAATTTAAAAAAATTCTTATCCCAAAATCCCAAACAATCAACAAATAAGGAATAGGCAAATATTTAGGGGTATATGAGATTTATATAATGATTTCAAAAGTAAGACTCATATGTTGATACAACTCTTATCCTACTAGTATTAATATTACATCTTTTTAGATTTTCAAATAACAGAATACATTATGTCATTATCATAACATTCTCAGGTTATAATCATACATATAATTTTATTTAAATTTCTTACTTCCTACCTGAAAATAAATCATTCATTAATATATGTAAAGAAACACATCTTACATGCAGTGTCATTTTCAACAAAACACAATGTTAATATTTAACAATTGTTAGTGGGAGTGTGTGGTCAGCTCTAGTGCGCACAGTGAGGCATAAACATCAACTTGTAACAGCAAACTCTGCGGTAGTTCATCCATGCAATTTCAATATTTAACTCTTCTAAAAGAAAAATCATTACAATTCATAAAAATAAATAAATAAATAAATAAATAAATAAAAAACATGCATTAATTGTACGTTGATAAAAACACGTAAATTGTTTTCACGATAAATAAGCAATGGGGTCAAATCCAAAACAAATGTAAATTTTAATGCAAAAAACCAATGCCTGTACATACATTGCCGCAGCTATTGAACTGAAATCAGGGATATGTAATAAATAACAACACTATTGATAAACATTTAAAAAAAAAAGAGTATTGAAAAATACATATTTATGTATATTTATGAACAATAAACATCAATTTATGGACATAGAATTCTTAATCCATTCTTGATGTCTGAAATTTGAAATTCTGGAGAAATATGTTGATGTGGATGCTACTGGTCATACACATATTAACATAAGTAATGCATATATATATGTAATAAGCTGGAGGTACAACTAACATTGAGGATTAGTAAGCAATGTGGAGCTATGTGGAGTGTGGACTATCAGATGTTAGACATTGAACATTTTAGAAATGCAATTCTAGGATATTTAATCTCAAATTAAGAAAATAAATTGCATATATGAGCATACATTGTTTTGTTTTTGATTGGATTAGTACTTTACATCGCAGTTGGAATATTTCATCCGTAAATGACTTGGCAATTGTTTATGACATATGAACTATGTAACATTTAAATCTTGTTTACAAACAATAAGCAGCATCTAATAGTCCATGCAATGAGCGCTAGGGTGAATAGGAGAGATGAAGCTGCTTACGGCTTTACTGATTGAGGCCTGAAACACAAACATGTCAATCACCCGGCGCTATAGACGCCTGTCACACTGCAGAGGTGTCAATCATGTGGTGACATAGATGTCGATAGCACTACAGAGGTGCCAATCATCTGGTGATATACACCCACAATTCTGCAGAGGTGCCAATCATTGGGTGATATAACACTAGAGAGGTGTCAATCATCCAATGATATAGACACCCCTAACACTACAGAGGTGCCAATCATCTGATGATATAACACTACAGAGGTGTCAATCATCCAATGATTATAGACACCCCTAACACTACAGAGGTGCCAATCATCTGGTGATATAACACTAGAGAGGTGTCAATCATCTGGTGATACAGACATCCCTAACACTGCAGGTGTCAGCCATCCAGTGATAGACGCCCACAATACTGCAGATGTGTCAATCATCAGGCGATATAACACTACAGAGGTGTCAATCATCCAGTGATATAGATGCCCACCACACATGAAAAGTCAGGGTGCAATATATGTATAGCAAGTAAAGAAAATAGTTACTATCCAAATGAATTTGCTGGTTAGTATTATTTGATATGGATTATTTAGTATGCAAGTTAATATTTGTTATTTAAAGATCCACATGTTAAGATTGAATATTTTGTTAAATTGATAAATACAAATATGATAAGACACACTTGTTCATTTCAGATAATTAATTTATTGTTGATGCTTTTGAGGATTACTAATGCAAATTGTTCGTTTGGAACATATCTTAATAAAGATTTACACACTGGCAATCATTTTTTAACATAATTTCAGACACAATGTAAAATTAATGAATTAATGCTTGACGTCGCGGCAGGGTTATTTCAGCCATAGACCACACATCAGAATATCATACAATCAAATTCATAATAAAATTAATGTGCAAAATATTAAAGTTGAATCAGATCTATGGTATATTGCTGATACATTGCTGTACCAGGACACTACACGTTCTTTCTATGCTTTAATAGCAGATTGGTATACCGTAAGTAAAAGCACAAGCATGATTTTCTATTCTTTAGATACAATACTTGAGAAGTTATTGTCATTAAATTAAGATATAATTGGAAATAAAGACAAACATTAATGTCTTAAATTGTTTATGCTCTCATTAATGTTAAAATATATATTATTGCAATGGGTTTAAACCTTCCAAGCAGTAACTCACAAGTAGCAATATGAGTCAATAAAGTTATAAAGAAGCTCTAAAACCCCAAACAGAAACTAAAAAGCAAGCAGTATGGTAAAAATTAAACTTTGCTTTCAAATGTAAAATCTGAGAACACTCAAGAGATTTTTCAATAATATTATATTGTCATTACACCACTAAATTTAGATTTGCAATCTATTTGTCTAGCATCGATACCTGAATCTATTTGTCTAGCATCGATACCTGAATCTATTTGTCTAGTATCGATACTTTTTTCTATTTGCAATCTTTCTGGATCTTTTATTTGCAATCTATTTTTTTCCACAACCATTGCTGAAATTGTTATTTGCAACAATTGCTGTCTTTTTTTGTGTGCAACCATTGCTGAATTTTATATTTGTAATCTATTTTGCAATGATCGCTGATTTCTTTATTTAAAAAAATTGCAATATATTTTGCAATCAGTGCTGAATTTCTTATCAAACTATTTTTCAACCAATGCTGATTTTTTATTTATTTGCAAAAGTTTGATTTACAGTCTATTTTCAACATAACTTTCTTCACGATAGGATTTAGTTATTGCAGAAAACTGTGAAAAACACGGACAAGGTACGATGTACTCACGGTTTTATTTTGAGTAATCCTGCAGATTGTGGCGTGAACGTGAACTCGTTCCGTCTCATGACATCCATGGGATCCATGGAGATGTCATTCTCTTCCTCCGGAACTGGATCCAAACGGATCTTCACGTCAGAAATTTCCGTCGTCATGTGCGACTTGTCGATGATTGCTTGAGGCTGGAGAGGGGAGGAGGAATTTCAGCATATACTAATACTAGCCTGACCAACAAATCAGATGATTCCGTTGTAGAAAATAATTATGATTGGCACGCCTAGTGATAGTTAAGTATGAGTTTCTTAACCCCCTCCCTGCTGAAGGCAACCGGAGATGCCCTAAAGAGCAGTATCTGTGCCCAATTGCCGATCTTTGGGGCATTTCTAATTGTCTCCTGCATGAAAAAGGTTAAACTATGGTCAAAGGTCACTAGGGTCACCTCCATTTTCTTTACTCGCATGTCTCTCAGCATCTGTGTTCGTTGTTCCATCATGAGGGTTCGCTCGTAAGTGTAGGCAGAGATATCCACTGTACTCTGTCAGTTAGAAACAAATATATCATTTGTAAGATTTCTCAATAAGGGACATTGACATTGACTTTGTTAACTATCGTGAATAAAAAATTAAAAATAAACAAATGATAAATTGATTTAGTTCTTTACGTCGCAGCGACCCATACGAAGTGACAAAATAAACAAATAAAATATTTTACTCGTTCTGATGTTCAATATAATTCTTGCGAATTATATAATGACCTATTATTAATAAATGTGTAATATTGTTGTTTTTTAAAATTATTTATTTATTTCTTTGAATATATTTGATTAAAAATAAGGAGAATTTAATTGTTCGTCAGTTCCTTAATACTTATTAAAATTAAAAATAAATTAACTAAATATTTTACTCATCCCCGACGTTCAACGATAAAAACTCACCATTTCCACAACATGAACCTCAGCCTCGATACGTAATTGATAAAGATACGTCTTCAAATCCTTCATCATTTCGATTGAATTATCCTCCATTTCTGCACAAAAACTAAGGATCATAATATTCATAGTTGGTGAGAGAGTTATTTGGTTGGTGAGGGGTCTTAACAAAAAGCAACTCGTATTCAACTTTTAAAATGTGAAGAGTTACTTCCCTTATTTAATGAATCCTCAAATGAATTTTATAAATCATCTCCCACCCACCCTTTCCCCCTATTATGAAAGTTGGAACCTTCTACTATATTACATTCATTCTTGCACATTGGAAATGTCTTAAAATATTGTTCAAATAAAAATATAACAATAATATATGAATAATACTAAACAAAATATACGAATCGTAAAAAAAAAATAACATATGCTAACATAATTTAATATCAAAATAGAAATATTCCAGCGAGCAGTAACAGATGACAATCTCACTGTCCAGCGTCAAGGATACGAGCAACAGTGAAAATCCTCAGCTGGCAGTTCTTCCAGGACCGGTCCATTCTGAGCAGGAAGGGGAGCAACATGAGAAGTCCGCCGTCGTGCACGATCCACCAGACGTCAATAGTCCCGCGCAGTTTCTCGTGGTCAGGGAACATGTTGACCCCTTTGACCACCAGTAGGGCAAGTTGACCAGCGCCCACGTTACGCACAGTGTCTGAAGAACAGTATAGGCATATATGTACATACAAGCTGACCGGCAATTTTAGGTTATTTGAACACGAAAATTTGAAGCACATCGCAAATGAAAAAGAAAAATGACATCAGGTTAGATTGCTGGTATTTCTGATATTTGCGCCACTCACAGCTTAGATTGCTGGTATTTCTGATGTTATTTGCGCCACTCACAGCTTATATTTCTGGTATTTCTGATAATATTTGCACCACTCACAGCTTAGATTGCTGGTATTTCTGATGATATTTGCGCCACTCACAGCTTATATTGCTGGTATTTGTGACGATATTTGCGCCTCTCACAGCTTAAAATTGCTGGTATTTCTGATGATATTTGCACCACTCACAGCTTAAGATTGCTGGTATTTCTGATGTTATTTGCGCCACTCACCGAGGAAAACTTTGTAGCTGAGTGCGTTAGTGTCGTGTCTCCAGCCGTACGGCCACCCGATCACCACGCTGTTGTGTTTTAGTCCTCCTAGACCAGCGTTCTGTACTCTGTGTCACGTGGTGGAGAGAAAGAAGGTATACATGAGAGAGAAGGTATACATGAGAGACAGAGAGAGAGAAAGAGGGAGAAAGAGGGAGAGAGAGAGAGAAAGAGGGAGGGAGGGAGAGAGAGAAAGAGGGAGGGAGAGAGAGAGAGAGAGAGAGAGCGAGAGAGGGAGAGAGATAGAGAAGGCATATATGTATAACTGTCAAGAAGAATTGAGCGGCTCGATCAGAAATAGAGAATCCGCAGAAATTATTGATTGGATAAAATTTGTAATATCAAGTGGATGAAAATTTTAATACCCAATAAAATGTATATTTGATGTCTCTCAATGGAATTATTAGAGTAATTACGGTATACCTTAATTTATTATTTTCAACGATTAATTTTGCTGTTCGAACTATTAGAGGGTTTGAATTATTAGAGTAATTACGGTATCTCATGTGCACCAATAGTTAGGATTATCATATATTTAATTACATTTCTCACAGTATTTTAGTGATAGTACAGTGGATTGTGATCAACTAAAATGTAATGGTAAGCCTCCGACAAGCGATGGATGGTGCAGAGGAACCAAGGGCAGATAACTGCAGATGTTGTAATCAACTTACAAATGACAGATGCCTTCTGTTACAGATTTGGCTATGACGACATCAGAGAATCCTTTAACTCCAAAATCTTTGACCAGTTTGTCCAAGTTCTGAAATATATAGAACATTAATATGAGAATTATTTGAAATTTAATCTTCATCCAAGTTCTGAAATAATTATATAGAACACTTACATGAGAATTATTTGAAATTTAATTTTTAATTGGTACGATGCGTGAAAATTGGGGTTTCTGGAATAAATATCAGGAAAGTGATGCAGGTCAATGGATCAGTGTGTACGCACACATGGCATTCTCAACTACATGGGGAGTATACCTGGTTACTTACCAGCTTAGCGGCTTGTGCATCAGCAAACCTGTCAGTATACGTTCCCTCAATGACGCTGTTGACGAGCGTCAAACCTTTGCCTGGGGAGCAAAATATGGCGAGTTTAAACAACTTTAATTAACCTTTCAAACAATAAATCAGTCATAATAAATGAAAGAATCTTGAAAGCAACACTAAATCCAAATATTAAAAAAATGAGAACTCTTTGATAATTATAGATAAAATGCAACTAAAAAAATATATTTGCATTGTTGAAAATTATTTATCTTTTGTATTACAAAAATATTCCAATAAACAAATTGATATATTAGCTAGCCCATGTATATTATTGTGAAAACCAGGTAAATAACAGAAAAATATGACATATTCTGAAAGCTTTTGTTTTCCATACTACCGTCAGATATTCTAAAATGTAATGTAAAACAAGAAAGTTGTCATGGACTTACCTGCTTTCAGCTGACTGGCAAAGCGGACTAGCTTAGGATACTTGGGCTGAAGATTATCGTCCAACTTCAACAGAACAAGCAACTGTGGTCTGGAAATATAATACAGGTCTTATTTATACAAAAACATCATAAAATAGTTGATTAAATTATATGATTTCTTCTTGTTGTTATTTCACGTTTTCTGCAACTTTTATATGACACATGAATGTTGTTACATGATAAGCAATACTACATGACTGTTGTTACATGACAAACAACTGGGTGCGTTCAAGATAGAATACATAGTGATATGTATTGCTATGTATTTCTACAGAAGCCATTCAGCTAGCACGTGTAGCAATACGTATTATTACTTTTCACTACGGGTCTGGAGGCCATATTGTTTTATAGAAAAAACCGCAAAGCATGAAGGGAATGGACTGGATGCATGCGCAAATCACGAGTTCCTGTCATTTTCCTACTAACCCGTTCAAGATAGAATACATGCAATACACTACACTACAATACTTGTATTTAAGAATTGACCGTAATTTTATGGTTGTTCACTGAAGTATGAACGATTTGAAAGTGCTGGTTAAACTCGTGTGAAC
>JAVCKZ010006126.1:0-20647 GCA_034780755.1 Lepetodrilus elevatus | reverse complement strand
TAGTAGTAGTAGTAGTAGTAGTAGTAGTAGTAGTAGTAGTAGTAGTAGTAGTAGTAGTAGTAGTAGTAGTAGAATTAATGACAGTAGTGAGTAGAGACTGATATGAACTAGCTACTATGACTAAACGTAAGCTATGACTAATTAGATGTTATGACTATATTGCCACTATGACTAGTGATTACTGGGTCTACTACGTCCAGGCGAGGTGTCATCCTCCATGTCTTTGAGACAGAATGACCGGAGTAATGACACATACACAAGCCAGTGAAAACCTCTGCCCGCCAAGTGCCATGGGCGCAATACCACCAGATCCCTCGCACTGCAGATACTATCTGAACTAATCCAGTTAATTGGTTCCAGGAAACTCCACAACTACAGATGGTATCAGCTGCTGCTCTAAGCCTCACGTGTTGCTTTCCGGCAGGGAGGGTTTGGTGGCGCTAGGTGATGCTTGGAGTATAGACAGACACCGACCGCTTCTGCGATCTAGTGTTCCTAATTTCAGACACGTGAAGAATAAGACTCCATAAATAAGTAATCTTGACAATTACATTCGCTCTTGGTGTATTCGGCAAAGGTATTCGGAGATACAAATCGTCCGGACATAAACTCATTTACCGCAGAAAGTAGAGCTCCGTGCCCACCTAGGGCTTAGAAGGATGTTCGATTGAGTACTAGTACATGCTAAATTGGAGAACGTATCATTTTGTAAGGAATAAGAATGTGGATAAATGCATGTGAACATAATGACATAATTACCCCCAAAGAAACATCAGGTAGCATTTCTTTCCCAAATATACTTCATGACTTCTATGTCAGTATACTGATCGTGAATATGGCCCATGTGAAGATGATCTGAAAGTGATTTATAACAGTTAGATTTTTGTTGAATTGAAATATTGTTTATCTCTACACATGTATCTATCTCTACACCCGCCTGCCTCTATCTCTCCATTTAACAAAAACACTATATAATAATAACCAAATAGATATATATTCAGCCGTTCCAGGTAGGCGATTTACAAGTCGATTAGCATTAGCCTTGTGACGGGAATTCGCTTAAGACACACTGTTCTTTTATATATGAGTTTTCAGTCATTTGTTGAACGATTCGAGTGATTTAGTACATTTAACAAAGTCAACTACTAAGACAGACATTCTACATGTTAAAATCAATACGTATGTGTGCATAATTAAGAAATATCTGCAATAAGAGACAATGGAGAAGGTAAAGGGGGAACATGGGTAGGGGAGTGGGTGGCTCTAAGTGCGAAATGGGAAATTCGACGTCCAACGGATCCGGAAGTCAGCGGTTTCCTATCTCCCACCGGAAGCACTCCAGCTGGTCCTAGCTTACGTGTTGCTATCTACACTGATATATTGCAGACTCATTGCAATCTATTTCACTCAGGCGGTTCCCTTACCCATTGATTTCCTGTCACGGCCATTGTCAATAACACTGCGTTAAATGTTCATGATCAATCTACGAGTTACGGAATCTGTTCCGACTGGCGAGGTCGGCCCTCGACGCTGCTTTATATCTAGATACAGTTCGTCGCATGCCATGTAATATGTTGTACTAAATAAGTGATGTGTCTGTTTTTGTCCTTAGACGACGACAGCGGGAAATAAACTGAGTGACATGTAAATAAACTAAGTAACGTATTGCTTTGTTCATCTCGTTAGGCTGGGTGTACTTGGAAATCGTTGCTTTATTAGTATTGTATCTTGTGCTGCATTGTTATATATTGTCTCCAGTGAGTTAGTTGGTGTTTGCACTGTTTCCTGCCATAATTGAGAAATATTATGTGGAGAGCTGTTTAGTAGTGGGAATGGAATCCTAATCAACTACATGCAGCCGTTGTTGTAATACACCAGATAAGCCTAAATATAAAAGTATGTATTATAAGAGATACCGAGACGGAGGTTTAATTTGGATTCACAGTTATACTATATGTAGGGCCTTGAGCATATGCTAGCATATGGCTTTGGCGCCGTACAAGAATACGTTAGCGGCGATAAGGAAAATCCGGTAATACATATATATGATATTATTATTATCTTTAAATAAAAATGTATTATTTTTTTTATAGGAGAAGATTACATTGGGGAATTATGAGTGTTGCATATACGTATATATATTGCGAAATATACAAACATTGCGGCGCTTACCTGACTTCTAGGCCTACGTTTACCGGCGTTGATTAAAACATATTTATGTATTGTTCAATCGTAACAAAGAGTTTAGAATAGAAAACGTATTTACAAAAGCATCCTTGATAAAATGAAATTCATAAATATATTATCCAATTGACATTTAAAGTCAATGGTAGAGGCTGTCTTTGTCCAGACTTCTGTGTTATATCCAGTAGGCCTATATACTACAGACAGACGCGTTATGTGAGCCTTGTATTATGTTCATAATTATATGACACATCAACCGAATTATTCCTTTCTTTAATTTACTTAAATGCCACTAGTCATAACATTTCAAGTATTCTCGAGTTCATGAAACTTTACACGCATTAAGAAGATGATAAAGCCCGCGTTTCTCCCTCAGGTCACGTGGACGAGAATCCAATACCTGTTAGACCGCCCTGTTGCGGGCATAATATTTTCAAAGAATTACGCTCATACGATATGTACTATTGGCTATGTAAACTGACGACCATAATTACTCACCAAAATGTGACACCACCCGTCAGAGATAACTCATTGTTATTACAATTACATTTTGATATGTCTGCTATTATATTGACGTCTCTTATTTTCAAAGATTGAAACATAATATTTAATTTAGCGCGTAAGGTTATTTATTTGGGTGCAAACACACAATCGTGAGTCATGTCAAATGACAAAGACTTACACGATATCAAAAGATGTTAATTTGACAAAGCTGAAATCGACTGGTATTCATTTATTAAAAGCGACCTCTATGAAATGGGCGGATAACTCTCGGATGACACACTCCCGACTTGTACTGATTATATGGTTGATAGAGAATTGGCTTTGATAATTTGTCAAGGCAATAGATAGGGGAAATTCAGTCTTAATAAATTACATGTGGTATGCAAAGTAAAGCGTGGCACACCTGTTTTGTTCTTCTGTGACATGGTGGCGGTAATTATCAAAATTTGCCGAAACTGTCAAAGCGATACGGGGAGCAGATCGTGATGTTAAACATATGTAATTAATTTTAATGAGTTGATCATTGGTCATCAACCATAACATACTTTTCCTCCAATAATTCTAGTTGCTTATTTTAATTTACACTATTTTTATACTATATTATTTGTCAGTATTTCACTGAAAATGACAAAATGTTAAACATTGTGGGAGTTCAATGATTGTTAAAAATAGATCCCTTTCTTACCGTCAATATTTGAAATGTGTTCCATACCAGTAATACTATCCTGGTACATTGGAGCACTCGCCCTATACAAATCTACTTTATTATTATCATTAAATATAATTTATATAAACAAATATGTAGCGTATTGTTTTAATCATTATCTGTTATAGTTTCTATTAAAAGAAATAGAAAAGAGTATTATGTATAAGCCTACAGCGAAAATTACCAGGAAATAAGCCGCGACGTCTAAAAGGGCAGACTGACTGTATCATGGGGTAGCCCATCTAACCATTCACAAATTATGTTGATGTAGAAAATAAAGAATGCAGGGGTAAAAAAGTCGGCGAGACAATATTTTGACAGTGTTTTAATTATTTTGTTAATCCACTGTCTCCCGCAGCTGTTGACGTTGAGAAGGATTTGTCAGATTTCAGCCATAACGCTTCTTGGTCATTTGACCCGAGGTCCAACTCGCAGACTTCCGCCATTATTACAAACTTCATTTACATATTACACGTCTTTGTATTTGAGTTTCAGGGAGGGGCAAGACTGTGTGTTAGTCTTGTGTCCAGCTGTGGTCAAGCCGATCTGCAAACTGACTACTCACTGGAAGTAGTGGTCATCTGCGGGGTCAGTCTCAACAGAAGAGATCGGCCGGAGTAGGGTCAGTTTTGATTGATTGACACTCCGCATATTAATCATTTGTTTGTTTTTGTATTTTTCATGGTCTTAGAAATCCGATTTTATGTGACTCGCTTGACCACTGGTGACTTTCCGCACGCGCAGAAATTACCAGTGTTTTGTCATATGGCCGTGGTCAGAAATCGGCCAAAGTTTCAGTTGGTATTCGAATATAGTAATCGATATATATATACAATATATGTACATACAATTATTTTGATGAATTATGCATCGAGGTCAAACGCTCATTTTATTAAATCTCATTCTAGAAATATAGTTTTTCAGTTAATTAAGTGAGACGTGATATAAGTGAAATAATTCTGAAATCGGCTTTAAAGCACAATTCTAAAAATAATAATAACTGATAACCAAACAGTATTTATTCAAATGTACGTGATTATATAACATGTTAACTAATACATACGTATCTACGTGTTTAATACAACTAATTGCTTTATATTAATGATTATTAATATAGAATCAAATTTTTAATAAGTATAAATCTAAATGGATGCTGTTTGTGATACAATCAGTTTTTATTTTAGTTTGAACCAATAGTTATCAATGAGTTTATATATTATCTTGCTAATAATGGCTGTCGACCATAAATTATTTGCTATCGCGTGTCCTATTTTACTGATAATAGACATACGACTGTTATTCTTCAGATAGTATCGCTTTCATAAATAAATTAGTGTTGTTGTTTTTTTATCACATTGCCAACCACGATATCGGTGGATGTTAAGTTGATGTAATATAAGTAATGATCGATTGATGATACTTGTAATGGTACCTAAACTGGTAATGACTAAAACATGCTTTACGCATTATGTCCGAAGTATGTTAAATAGCTAAATAGTGTATTACTATTATTCACATACTCGTTCACACTGCCGGGTACCAATATCGATGTTGGGGTGGACCTGTAAAGTGACAGAGTGTGGCATATGTCAATCGTTAAATTTTCCCCATCTCTCCACGTGGTGGTGCATTCCTTATTAGATCTGTAGCCAAGTTTCAACAATTTAAAATACTGATGCAATAGCTGGACAATTTCACGATTTTCTCAAATGAAGTTATTTTATTTTTATGCTCTTAAAGGCATAATATCACATACATTTATGGTTGTTTTGGACTAGTTCTTAGCTACAACTGCAAAATGCATTCACTTGACACACATAAAATCATGTTTGTACTTCCAAAAATCTTTCCACCGCTGTTTGGTAGACACATATCTAGTGCAACCCTCTGTTGTCTACTGATAGACAACCTAAATATGGTCGTATTGTTATTTGCTTCATTATGTCAATGCAATACTACACTCAGTGGTACGACTTAAACATATAATACGCACATGTAACGTTTTCTCGCAAATCCTTCATAGTTCAGTTGATGCATCAAAGACAAGATAAATAGCGGAAAGTTCCCTATATTCATATAAAACAATAGTATTTTGATAACTATTGAGTACTGGAGACTAAGGTACATCAGTAAATAACAACTTTGGGGTGGATAAATCAAGCGTAATTAGTCTCAGATTGAAATTCGTGTGTCCACTATACAGGCCTATCAACTGTGATAGTATGCCTTTAAACTTACAAAAAAACATTTACTATTTACAATGTATTAAATAATATTTGTATTTTAATAGCAACTGTCAATACTGTAGGTCCATGTAGGTCCACGCCCTTGTTTTCAAATGTTAGCTTTCTATGTCATTGTGGCCTTCTGCAAATACGATCATTCAATATGTCAGTACCTGCCTTGTTGTAACCCTCGCTTCTTGATCATGCAGCGCGTGGCCAAAGTAAATGTCAAAGGTCACTCCTCCCATTTTTTCAATGGTCAGTGGTCAGTTGATATTATCGCCCACATCAGATTAAGCATACTCTGGGCGGGTCGACAAAAATATTGATTGTTTTGTGCGATTACAGGCGATAATTTATTATTTGGACGCAAAACAAATGTTCTAATCTGTTGACCAGTGGAAAACGGCACTTGACCACCCGGCCAGGTCACTCCGGCCATACTGGACAATGGTCAAACAGGCTTTGATACCCGTATGATAAACAACGTCAATTAATGAGGGAATTGAATGAATACCATTTTGTCCTCTCTCGGGGGTTCTTTCGGAGCGATTTGTCATTATTAAACAAAACACAACACCAGTTTTGATTGGTCCATCTGGCGGCACGCGCTCTCCGGCCACGAGCTGACCACTTAGGTCACCAGAACTGACCACTTGGTCAGGTCAAATTTCGGACCATGCTGACATCAAACGAAATTAGTAATTGTTCAACTGGTCAGTTCTATTTAATCAGAAAATAATTTAAGGGAGCGTGGCTGTCAAAATTAATATTAGTTTGTTGAAGTTTGAGAAATGGTTAACCATTTTAAATTCAATAGTCCATATGCGCTAAAACTGGAAACAATGTTCAGAAAGAGGTTACAGATTCAAATATTCAAGTACAAATTCAAGTAAAATATTTATGTTGAATTACCTTTATGTGATATTAATATCATTATACATTGCTTAACAGTGTAATGTACTGGTATTTTTGGTCAGTGTTCTCCTTCACACAACCAAAGGATATTCGTATGGAATCATATAGCTTCTGATGTGACACAAATTATTTCCTTCAAAGACCAACGTTTTGTTTGTTGTCCTTCTGTCCCGAGATAAACCCAAACAAGACATGAGATTTGGCCTCCAATATATTACCATTAAGTAAAGCTGACAAAGTGATTGCCCTCATGCCACGGTTGCCAGTAATCTACCTCCAATAATCTCCAGTCCTAAGTCTCTCTTCATCAACAAGTCCCCAGTCATAGGCCCCCAGAGGTTCATATTACCGCGGACACCCGCCGTGCATTCAGTAGACGCATTCCTTCCTGGCTTACCGTTGGTTATAGGGTTTCTGTAATCGCATTTACTTGCTGAAATCCCTTTGAAGACAGGCAATCTAATTATTACACGTCTTGCCGGATCTTGCCCGACTTGGGTGAGACAGGGCGCCACCGCTAGACCAACAGGTTTCCACCAATCTCAGACAGGATTTACCATTCTTTTGATGGACTGTCTTGGGAAATATCCAGTGGAGAGTCCTGATCTCTGTATCGATTCATTGGCATCAATGGCGGAGACCTTACTTCAGAAGATCCGGTGGTATACGGATACCTTCCTGGGCCCAACTGACGAGGGAGTGCAACGGAAGAACCTGTTGTACATTGAGCTCACACCAAGACTTAGGCCTAACTGACCAGGGAATGCAACGGAACTGATTCTGAACTTCCGTAATGAATGTGGCCTTTGTTTTGTACTCGCTATGTAGGTAGACTTGTATATACATACGGATCTCTAATGGGTACAGTTCCAGGTATTGATGCATCACATGTCTTCAATATACACGTATTAAAATGTATACCTTTTCATTTTATTAAAATTTTACAATTGTCAGTATATTTGTCTTAAACGGGCTTCTATATATATTAAATAGGCCTACTGAACTTGATACAATATATACATTTAATAATATGCTGTAATACAGTGAATTTGGTCGGGTTGTCTCAGTGTTCCGTATTTGATTTCTAAATTATCAGTCAGTATGTGATATTTATAGGACACCAGTTGGTTCGTATTCAAAAGTTATTTCGTGAAGCAAAACCTAATGATCATTTTGAATTGGATCAACATTCTTGTTAAATAGAATCTTGAAAATTAGAAAGTAACGCATGATGCCAATATTTTCTCTTACTAAAGAACTATGACGTAGCACCATGAAATATTCCTAAACTCCCGTATTTTCAGGAAAGGCGCTAAAATGCGGCGGCTTGCATTCTCTGTTATGGCGGGAGTTGTACTTGTATGCCTTGACCAGTGGTCATCCTTCGGCCAAACTGACCGTCAGGTGGAAGCCGGCAGATGGGGGCACAGTGTCCGGACCAGGGTACGACTTCTGACCCCATGACCCCGCCTCATTGACCACGCACTCAGTTTGCTCAACCCAACTGTCCGGTGACAATGCCCCTGTTGCCCCGCGGCCGACGATATTGTCTTGCATGGGTTTAGCATGCAGGCATATCCTTCCCAATCTTGGATAGCGGTAACAATGCAGTAAAGTCATTGTCCGTGCACAAGTGACCACTCAAGCAAAAGTGGACACCAGTGGTCATTATATGGGCAGCTGCACGTGACTGGTCAGCTAATTGTCCTGGGGTGGGGTGGGGTGGGTATTCAGAGATGAGGACATGACGGAGGATGGTCAACCTCACTCCGGACACTGGTCAGTGTTGACGTCTTGAGGCCATGTTGTGGTCAAGCTCAGATTTATCGATGCCAACTGTCCACTGTGGCCAAAATAAGCCAATCAGATGGACATCGCACGTATTTCACTTATATTACTCCTACATGGAATTGTATTCCGAACATAGCATAGAGTTCTACACCTTAACCATATAACGGAACAGAAATCCATAAGCACTAGACATAGCTATACATAGTTAATATTCTATAATTACATATTCCATGGAGGTATTGTATGTTTTGCCAAATATTATATTAGTATATCTGTTTTGCTTTGAGACTAGACTACTTGTATTATGACTGTAACAATTGATGTAAATGATAGCTAGCACCAACTTCCGGGCAACTTAGTTCGTCAATGCTGACATAGTTACGCGTGATAGTGACCGAAAACAAATAGACTGGTAAACTTGATAAATCAAATCAAATGAGCTATAGACGGATTCATAGTGCATCAGTAGATATAAGACTCTCTGACCGCCATTGATCTTAGTGTACCCTGATTAACCTGGAAGCGATCTAAGTTAATTGAATTGCAATGAAACCGGAAGTAGACGTGCATCTGTTGATGACATTACGGTGGCCAGATAAGATAACGTTGATGGATGAATATTTATCTGTACCAATAATAGAGTTTCTACAAGCCTTGTTAATACCTGTGGCTCAAGGCCGTAAGCATTGATAACCACGGTTTAAAGACGGTGTGTACGTCAACATTAACAATGATTGAGCGTCGGTAATGGTTACTAGAACGATCAATATTAAACTGATGAGTTCTGTATCATGAAAGCAACATATGAACGTGTGGTTGAACAAAATGCAATGCTTCAGCGTTCTTCGGTTTTATATTCTTTACACATTTCTTCAAAGGAGTTTACACAAGAGTATTTAGAAATATTAATCGATATCTCCTGTTGATCAGGTTTGTTAGTAATAATGGTAGATAGCATACGCACATGCACATGCATGCGATATACAATGGCATTCAAAAGATGCATTACGTCGTGTTCGCCTGACAAATGCTCTTCATGCCATGTAGTGCAATATTTAGTCACCCTTTGTCTCCGAAATTAAAAGCAATATACGTAGGAAACGAACGTTGGCGTCATAATGATGTCTGACCATATATGGCGGTGAGTGTCAGGCCAAAGGTATATGGAAAACTGTGCTGATAGTTAAACCAGGAAGACATCGTGTACAAGGATCAAGATCACTGTATATGATGAACACTTGCATACATCCTTCACCTAGCGTTGTGTGGGTGTCATAGTCTTACAGTCTGTCGTGCTGTTGATGTTCCGGAACAATACAGACTCCTGAGAGAAGAGGGTTTGCATATAGATACAGAACAGTCTTCTAAGTGTCGTCTGGCAAACAGCCGGTGGGAAGGAAGACGTAGACGTCTTCTGATCCGTGCTTACCTACAGTTGAAAGTTTCATTAAATCCTTATGTCCTTACGTACTTTTATTATTAAAAATATTGTATGAATTTCGAGTTAGTTTTTAAAGGAATACTACTAAAATAAGGTGTAACAGGGGAGTAAATAGTATGGTAAATATTCAATTGGTACACATATATATAGGTGTTATAATATGCTCCTACTGGTCTCGGCCAGCGGGGTTACTAGTACCCCTTTGACTCAATCCAGCTACCCGTGTTCGAATCTGTAGTGGTCATTTTTCAATGGCGCCTAACGTGTAGAATAAAATACAATATAATAAAATAAATATATATTCAGTAAACTTCCATTATGCCACTAGTCTTTTCGATATAATTATATGTTATTGTACCAGACCTATCCGAAGATAAGAATCTATAGTTGAGGCTCCTTTAATCTAACATTACGGTCATTATCTGATAATTTGTCAAGCACATTCGCCGTACCGTCATTCACGTACATGTGACATTGTTGCCCTTAATCCTGATATGACCTTAATTTGAAATGTGATACTGGTTCAATCACGAGGTACGCACAAATAGCAGCATTGCTATTAATATCAATCAGGCATGTACAGCGTGTCCATATTTTTAGAAACAGCTGCTTGGCTTTGAAGACGATAATTTAACGATGTACTATT
The DNA here is from genome assembly GCA_034780755.1 of Lepetodrilus elevatus. NCBI lineage: Eukaryota > Metazoa > Mollusca > Gastropoda > Lepetellida > Lepetodrilidae > Lepetodrilus > Lepetodrilus elevatus. The sequence continues at coordinate 10,232 of JAVCKZ010006126.1, read as the reverse complement.
ATCCGGATAATGAGCGTATTCGTCGTTCAGAATAATCTTCGCCATCAGTAAAATAACGTGTTTTAAGAACAGGCTACCGGAATATATCGCATACTATGCTATAAAATCATTTTACAAATTCTACGACAATTTACGACAAAACGAATACATGTCAACAGCAATATTTAAACATCATTAGCAACAATATATTATTCCAATTTCTTTGATGTTCTAACCTATAAGCTCGTATCAAGTGAGGTTTTCTTTACATTTGGATCTGAAGCGTCTAACGTGACAGAATTACCGTGTCGTTCAAGTAGGTGCTGTTGTTGGTTTTCTAGAAATACGCCTCGTAAGAAAACGTCTGTGAGAACAAAAAATGATGTTCGGGCGATAACAAGGATTACTGCGGCAGCTACTCAAGTGAAAGCGCCGTCTATATCAAGTGCCTCTGCCATTTTTTTCAGTTTCATTCAACTTCCATTATCTTTATTCCCTACGATTTGAATAGGTCGTAACGGTAGCAGCGATGTCTGATTCGTAGACGTGTACTCCTCACCTCACAAGTGCTCCACACAGCGCGTGCGTTAAGTAGGCAGCTGCGAGTGTAGAAACAAAGAGGGGCATATTAAAGCCAATGCTGAATATAACCGTATATAACACTAAAACACGGCTAGAATGTAGACCACTCGACTATGTATCCCACACGTGGTAGCGGGCGCAGCCACTCTAGACGGTTATCTGTGTCGCCGGAACTCGTTACTGCTGTCTCAATGGAGACATCTGATTTAATCCGGAGTCAGATCAGAAATAACCGAAAATACGACTTTGCCTTTGAGATACGATTGAGTTATCAATACGTTGCACCTGTATGAAAACATTTATGGCTGAGATTTGTTTTAAATATCACAACTCGTAAAAGTTTATATCTTGTGAGACAGACGTGCATTCAAGTGGATTCGTATCCCACAGTCCCGCTAACATGTATGCCTCAAAACTCCAAAGTCTCGTTAATAAATGTGATGTCCAACTTATGCTTTCTTAACCATGGAATTGACAAAAATAAAATAAAATAGGACTTTAAAGAATAATTGAAGTATTCATTTTAAGATTACAAATATAGAGCAAGGTATATATCGACGGTAGAACTAGTCAACATATATGTTACGCACAAATCTCAAAACTTTGGTTAATTTGAGACCAGTCTACGAATACTATGCTTTTTTGGTCGTGTGTATGTACGTTTCTCGTGTTGAGATGTCTGGCAAACACCGACGGTATATTACTGCCATTTACTGTACATATATTGTTATGAGAGAAGGCTATCGAGAAAGTGGATATATTATTATAAGGTACTCAGATGTAAAGCAACCCAAGAATGTGTGAATTATTGACTCGGTGATAGAAATATCCTGAATACACTATTAAATTAATTAAGTGATTGAAAGAAAGCGTCAGCATGCGCTTGTCAATATGGACATATGGTAAATGTATTTTCAGAGTTGTCATTACATTGGCACCGACACTAGAAACAGTGTATACCAATCTGAAGTCACGTGACCATGTTTAAGACAGCCGGGCTAGACAATTAACTTGATGAACCTGAGAACAATAAAGCAGATCATATGAAATAGAGACAGATTATCTGTCAATATTGTGACGTTGAGGCCATTGTTAAATCAGGCTCCTAAATGAAGTGCGCATGACGGAAACAATCGCCTCCATAAACTCTGCTGACAAGATGGCGGCGATGACACTGATAGTCGGAGCGATGCACGTGCGAAGGAGAGTCCGGCGGGGTCAGTTTATGTCCGGCACTGGATCCTCTCAACAAGTTGATGCAGGACCCGCTGACCACTGTCCGTGGCACGTGGCGCGAGGGAATGACCACTGGTTTGCTGATTGCTAGGCTCTGATATCTACCCAACGCCCACTGGGGAACACGCGGCCGTAGACGTGTCCTCAACGAGCTAGCTTTAAGTTCTATTGTCTTGTCGATGTTAGCATATATACCTAGTATCAAACATTAATTGACTTCACAAAATAATATACATTTAATGACTATGGGAGTGCACTATTACATCCATGCAACAATGGCGGATTGTGAAGAAATGTCGGAACTGTTGAGTGCCAGCCTTCCTATTTTTCTATTAGTGACGGATATATAAACTCTGATTGAGATGCCATCGTTTGCTTAAATACATATTTCCGAGGGTACAATACTATATGTTTGCAAATAACTTGGAAAAGCATGTTTTGATGGCCATGTATGTTAACATATAGGCCTACTTACAATCAATACACTTCGAAGAGACGTTTAAAATGTTTCTGTATCATTCACAAGGCGAATGAAATTTAATAGATTTCTTTAGAACCCAATGGAATAAAGCCATAAAATATATTTTTTTATCACGATTTTAGTTACTGACTTGTATTAATCGGAAAACGAATGGAATTCAATAGAAATATTCAGAATACAGTAGAAATAATTGTATAAAGTACTTATGAGTGAGTACGTTTGTGTTTAATATAGAACATCAAAGCTGTAATACTGGATTATGTAGCTTCATATTCTTGAAATAAATGTACATTTGACACTATCCACTTTCTCTCCCTCTCCCCGCCATCACCTCCGCCCTCTCCCCCTCCCCATCCCCCATTTACAACCCACCTCTGTCTTAGAAGGAATTCATTCATATCATTATTACAATGACTCAACTGACACCGTTGGCGATATTTTTCGAACCTTTCAGCTGGCTCAACATTAGAACAAAAGATCGGTCATTTCCGTTTTTCTTCGGTTATTTCCGATCAGACGCAGACAAAGAAATCATTAGGTCTCGTATTCCTTTCCAAATTTAGCAAAACATTTGCTTCCCGAGTTTCCTTGGCTTTGCGAGTCCTGACACATGTCCGATTTAACAAGATGCGCAACATTAGCAGGAACCAAGTCTTGCAGCTATCGGACAATGACACCGTCTCTATATCATTTTAAAAATCCTTCACCCTTCTAATTAAACTCGAGCACGTTTTCAAACAGTTGATATCGTGTTTTCCTTCCTCCGCCAGCTTCCTTACGATGTCAATCCCTCCACAGACAAAATAGATATCTGCGCTCTGAAAAGTGGTTTTAATTAAAATATTAGGACCGTGACGAATTTCAAATTGGTTATAAATTTATTTAAATGTTACAAGTTTTAACGGTATTTAATTGCAAAGGTAAAAATCTTCACATGTCTAATTATGTAGACAAGTCAAATCGCACTACACAGTACAATGTGTACAATGCCAGTAGCGCCAGTGGTGTATGAATACTGCTATATAACAATTCGGAATATTCAATTATAAATACGATTTGAAAATTAAAATAATTGTCCATAGTAAGATAGTTAGTAATCAGGATATCTAGTCTATTACATCTTTATTACATTTCACAGTATATGCGGTCTGCAGATACCGCCACTCTTATCTGTATCAGCCGCGGCTTTAATGTTGTACTGTCATACTGATGTTGAGAGTTCTTCACCGCCTTTTAATCAGACAAGTATGAAGTCCTCCTCAAATAAATAATTATTTCAAACTGATTTCAGTTATTTTTCTGAGCACTCCTCATTTTGAGTTGTTTTTAATGCAATATTCATTATCTCAAGATATTAAAGTGTCGTCATTACAGATAACGCACGATGGGCCCTGTTAGCCAGAACATGTGTAGCTAGAATTGATTGTAAGGCATTTTATGGACCCACTACAAGCGTAAAATAATGTTGCACGAAACACTTTTATCGCCATAACAGATTTAGCTTACACGATTCTCAAGTATCATTATTGTATCAATAAAATAGTTTCACACATTGGGTCCATAACCTTTGTATTATTCAATAAATTGTAGGTACAACTGTTCTGAGAAAAAGTTAGATATAACTGTTTGTCTTAATTACATGTATTTGTATTACCAACAACAGACAAGCAAGCAATACATTATATACGTAGAATGTATGGGAGACACGGTGTATACGCATCTAGATGTACTAGTATATTTCAAATAGAAATAGTTATTTTGATTAATTTCGTGTCTTGGTCCATGAACATGTTATGTAGGTTTCTGTTGTCTTTCTGTTATCAGGATCGTGCAGCAACGAACTGTCGAAGGCATCTTAATGCTCCAAGGGAGGAAACTCCAAAAGGTAGCATAAATAATAATTATTATTCCAGAAATTCAAAGAAGTGTTCCCATCCGTATTCATATTTCCGTCATGACGAGTTTGAAAGAGTGTTCTATATTATTCAATACATGTCATCAATGTATGCCAATTCTGTGAATTACAACATGTTTGTAACACGTACGCAGGTGGTACGTAGAGCATATGTAGAATAACTAACACCTGTTCACCGACTTACTCCGCGATGGTCGAACAATCCGCGACCGCGTTCTGACGAAAACCTGGTCTTTTTACAATTTCAAGTGCATGTACGTTCCATTCACATGTATAACCTGCAGGCAACGGAATAAATACATTGTGTCACGTGACTCTTTGGAAGTATTCAATACCCTGGTATTTTCTCTGTTCGTAGATCAAAGAAAAATACTTGAAAATGTTTCTATTAATATGGACTTCACGTGTCACTCATAAGCAATCAACTTTCCCGCATGCCTGAACTTACTTGTACCATAGATTAAAATTCAAATGTTTCTTCACTGGTCCATATAAGCATATTGTATTCAAGAACAGAAGAGAAATGTTAGGTGACCAATGATTGCTTAATTCAGGGGTGGTGATGCTTATAAATACACATTGAAACCATCCATTTCCGCTGATGTACGTTCTCCATGCTAGATGGAGAAGCTAAGTGAAAAGCAACACCAATGTTTTCTAAAACAAACAACAATTTTATTATATTAGATATCGTCATAAAGCATGACTGATATCCAAGCTTCATTCTGTATTCAAAATGAAAACATTTACTTATGATCTAACCGCGTCTTCATATATGTCTGATTGCCTACATGTGTTACATATAGTATCCAACCACGTGATTAAATACATTATCTTGGAGTTGCCAGCTGGCCAATATTTAACGAATTTTTATATTTTCTATTTGAATGGGGATTGTGTTAGTCAAAAATATAATACTATTAAAGAGAAAAATCACATGCCTTCTATGTAGATGCTACTGGTACTTAATAATACAAGTTTAAATAAGTACACAAACAATATTTCAGAGAGTACGTCTTGTACGTCTACATGGCATTGTATTGTATTGTATTGTATTTTGTATTGTATTTTATTGTATATATATTGCATGGTATTGTATTATTGTATTGTATTCTCGAGTGTACTAGTATACGCAATTCTTATCCACGTATATCAATGTTTTCTCGAATAAACACAATTTGTTTCAAAAAGTCTATACTGTATAGATTCCAATTAACTTTAGTAATCAGAGCTTCACAGAGAGCACTGCTTTTCTGAAGACAGACAGATCTTGCCATAGATTCGCATTCTTCAGTTCGCCTTTCCATTCTTCAACTTCATGTCTTCAGCACTGTATATCAGTCTGTGTCTAGCTGACTGTGGCGCAGCCTGGAACTTGGCATCGGTGCCGTGGAACCAGTCTAACAACCCGCTCAGTCCATAGTTTACATTGTACCTGGAGACATCCAATGAGCTATCAATAGACGGATTGGAAACGTGGGAATGTTTCGGTTATTCATGACGATACATGCATATTGCATATTTGGACCATCTGAAGCATTCATCAAAATATCGCAGTTAAAATACTTGCTCGGAATCTACAAGCATAAGAAGTTGCTACCATGATGAAATAAGTCTCCTAATTTGAGAAATATAGTTGAATTCCTCTTGGAAAAGATACATATTTAACAAATTTAATGAAACACGTTGGATTCGCATTATATAAACATTGGCACATTTATTTTCAATATTGCCGTAATTCCATGGCGAATGCAGTTCCACAACATTTTAAAGAACTCACTTGAAGACATACTTCAGAAGGCGGTCATTAATTTGAAGACTTACTTCAGATGGTGGAAATCGTGCAACTCCGGCGACGGGAGCAGCGGCAGGTGGTAGCCACTGTGGTGCACTGTGGTGACGAGGGTGGCGACAGAGAACCACAACCACGTGGTCAGCATACGTGACCCACACACGATGGGGCCCACCATGAGTGGGGTGATGTTGGAGAAGACGTACTCCAAGGGGTGGGCATACATGGCCACGTAGCTGAAGGGGGCGGTCCACTCGTGGTGCCGCTTGTGGATCCATCTGTAGAACAGTGGGTGGTGCAGCAACCTAGCAACCACAATACAGTAGATATATAGAGGGACGAGCAGCAACCTAGCAACCACAATACAGTAGATATATAGAGGGACGAGCAGCAACCTAGCAACCACAATACAATATAATGGACGAGCAGTAAACTAGCAACCAAGGGCCTGTTGCACATACCAGTTATAGATACACTTGATTGTATGTAATATTATCGGAACCAGCTACAATTATAAGTCTGGTTGCAGGAACCACTTGTAGCTCTACAATAGTTTTAGCTAACAATTTCCTCAAGTAGTGTAGCGATTTTAGTGCTTTATGCAATGGATTTGTAGAGGGTTCCGAAATGTTAACTTACAAGCAATTGTAGCTATCTGTTCCGAAATTTTAACTTACAAGAAATTGTAGCTATAACTGTTTTGTGCAACGGGCCCCAGGTCTTATTTAGTAGATATATATTAACAAAGACAAAAGGTACGCTACGTATATACTGAACAGTGGATGGTGCAATAACCTAGCAACCAAAATACAGTAGATATGAAGATGAATGTGCGGCAACCTACCATTTTCAGATTTAAGTAGATATGAATAGAGACAATTGGAAACCTAGCAACCAGAATATAAGATAGTTAAATGGACGATCGGTATCCTAGCAACCAGAATACAGTTTGCCCTAGAATCAAACGAATGATAAATTGAAATTTAACGCAAGTAACCGGCGTTGCATTACCTGTGCGAATAGTAGAATCCAAACTCTTCAAGTGAAACACATACAATAATATCTCGAATGAATTCTATCGGGTCAGGAAAGGTCAAGGTTAGGTCACAGCCTCGCAGTTGTTGTAACATTCCACTAATGAATGACATTGGAAGTCCAATAAACAGTTGGTTACACATAACGACTCGAATTGTATTCAGCAATGGGCCATATTGTATCTGAAAAAAACCAATACAAATACAAATAATATTACCAATGAATGATGGCATATATAATAGGATAGTACATAGATTATAATCTATGGATAATACAAGAGAGTGAAGTATCAAATTGTTTGTTGGAGTAGTAGTATATACGCATGATTCCATGAGGGAGACACCGTTGATATAAGTAGAACTTTTATTGTCCCAGATGGAATTTCAATGTCCGATGTGAATAGAAGAAGAAGAAAAATGTTTGATATACAAAAGGTAAATCGGTTATAAAGAACATGTACCTATCCTAGCTAGGTTTATTAGACACTACCGTCTATATATATAGGGCCTACACTTAAAAGCAGATATAATGGAAGTGCCTGGAAGCGTAAAACAGCCAATATTGAATCCAATCGGATGTCATCCAATACGAATACCGTAGTGGGTTTTTTTTTATAAAGAAGAAACGTCTACTTAATCGAACGCGGAAACAAACCGGTTCATTTTTTCCAGGCTGGATTTTGTACTTTTTAAAGCACGCAGGTTTCCCAGTTAGATCCACGATCAGGAACAACGCCCCGAACACCCAGAAGACGGCCGTGGACAGGAGGTATGGACCTGTGGAGACAGGTGATGTCTGACACTGGCAGGGATGTAATTTCTCACGACATATAAATAATAATAATAATAATAATAATAATAATATATAAAGCTACGTATACGATATATCTGTACGCACACCTAGATATACATGCTGAGGCATTATTGATAAACAGCCAATGATAAAATATCAATCCATAAATTGAAAACTGGAAGTACGTGTATCTTTATTGCAGTTTCAAAACATGATGCTGGGGGAGGTACTTAGTCAGAATCTGCTGGGGTTTTGGTCTGTTTTCACGAGAATATAAAGCAAACTAGTCTCAGATGCCCGTCTGATTTATGAATTGAAAATAACATGAGGTCTATTTAAATGAACACGACTCTAACATTAAATGCAAAATTGAAGGTATTTTATGCGCGGTTCAATTTCGTCAGTTGGCATGAAAATAAAGTAAAATCTCCATTATATGTAACAACATAATAATGATTCCCTATATAAAGTTTATACTTTCTTATAATATAATGCTAAACATACCATTGTGGAAATATTGAGCCTGTATCTGTATAACATGCATATCGTGCTAAAGAATATACTACGTTGAGATGATAATATGTTATGTATAGGCTATATCTACGTTTAGTATATAGGGAGGTACGGTTTTGAGAATTATCCGTGGGATTAGGGTAGGATGATAAACAGGTGAACTAGTATACATACCTAGAGACGCAAACAGCAAGTCCTGGTCCATTATTTATATGATCTTAACTTCCGGTTCCTTCACTGTTTGACATTTCACCACTGAGAAATCAAAACATTACAAACAGTGAGAAGAAGATAACAATGGACGAAGTCCATACCCCGTTATACCGCCGAAGTAACCGATTACTCTATTGTGTTATTATTGTGACACAGTTGACCCCCGATAGTCCGCTCGGTACGGTACATGTGTACGTAGTTTTGTATAACGGAAGAGTATATAATATTATAATAATAGGTAGTGACAGAGTCATTTTAGTTTTAAGGTAAATTTGAATACCATTATATTTGTGTATAAATATTCAGTTGAATAACATAACTAATATTAACTATGCTAGATCAATATGATAAAGATGAGCCTCTAAAACATAATTCATGTGTCTCTATATACGCCACTTGGTGAAGCAATGAACCGCATATAATAGCAGTATAATCACCCGACGATATATTCAGATTAGCGCATAGACAATGTACACACTATAATTACAAAATTCAATACCGTAAACTTGCAATGTCCGAGATGAAAATATAGATTTATTCATTGTGATAATTAGTTTCGATTTATAATTTGCATTTTTGTTTAATAACTGCCGAACTGGAATTTGTTTATGAGTTACTAGCGGTTTATTGGTTGACGACAGAATGTGACTAGACACTAGACAGCGTCTACGCGATTATGTAACTACGAGAGTTTCTCAGGCCTGATTATGACGTCACAGAACGCGGGGGTGCCTCTACTGAGGAAGGTGGCAGTACACTAAGGTATTTTACGAAAAATATACTCAAACTATATATTGGAAACCGTTTAATAGACGACATGTATGCTTAATTAATGCAATTCTAATAATTAACGTCTGAATCGTATAGCCGGGGAGGTTCACTCACATTAGTATGACTAGTAGTCTACTATATAGCCTACTTCCCAGTTTGACTACTTCCAGTTTGACTAAGTACTTCCAGTTTGACTACTTCCCAGTATGACTAACTACTTCCAGTATGACTAAGTCCTTCCAGTTTGACTACTTCCCAGTATGACTAACTACTTCCAGTATGACTAAGTACTTCCAGTTTGACTACTTCCAAGTATGACTAAATACTTCCAGTTTGACTACTTCCAGTTTGACTACTTCCCAGTTTGACTACTTCCAGTCTGACTACTTCCCAGTCTGACTAATTCCAGTATGACTACTTCTCAATTTGACTACTTCCAGTGACTAAGTACTTCCAGTATGACTGAGTACTTCCAGTTTGACTACTTCCAGTTCGACTACTTCCCAATTTAGTCCATGGGCCAGAGAGAAAATGGGTCCATTTTTGGTGGCAAATTCTAATTATGATTTTTAGATAGGTTATCATATGTAGGTGTTGGCCATATGTGATAACACTTTCAGATGAGTAGCTTAAGCCTGCTAATTAGCATAAACAAGATGGCCGCCAATTAAAAATGGTATGTCTAGTCTAGGCATTTAAATGAATTTCAGCAGAATAATATGCAATAATGCAATGATTAATTTAATGTTTTGGATAGAGGAGAGCTTGCTGAAGATAATAGAATACAAAATATTTGGAATCTGACTTTTATAAATCCAAGATGGCCGCCATGTAGTGAATTTTTATCATTTTTTATAAAAACCTATTCATTTCGTTTCCGATATCTCAAAACCTTGAAAACATTATTAGACATGTCTTATATA
>JAVCKZ010006015.1:0-20648 GCA_034780755.1 Lepetodrilus elevatus | reverse complement strand
CTTTCAGGTTAGGGGGGCTCAAAGTGCATTTTAGAGTGGGCTCATAATTTCACCATAATACAAAATATATATTTATTGAACAAAATTGTCCAATTCTAGGGGGGGGGGGGGTGTATCACCCGGCTTGTATCCCCCCCCTTGAATCCGCCCCTGTATCAATTGTGATAGTATACCTTTATAACACCCTCGTTACATTTTTTTCAAACATTTTCCCGGACAGTCTAGCATAATTTATTCTGATTTTAATAGAACATATATATGCTTTCATATTAGGATAGTTCTCGTGATATTGACTGCATACCGAAATATTTGTTGTAACTTTTACTGTGGTTTTATGTTTCGAAGGTTACGTGTAGTTATAATCCATCTTCCATAACGCATGCATATTTACATGTAATCATAGACGCACGAGCATCTGTGTATAATCAGTTGGTTAGCAATGACAGGAAGTTACCATGTACCAGATGCCGAGAGTTGCGCAAATCAATCAACATTGGCATTTTGCAGAGGTAGATCCATTACCATCAACTCATAGGAAAATACCATCAGCGGCTTAGTTATTTAACAATCATATTTAATGTACCGTATATTCATATATAATAGCAAATTATGATGCATGGTAATTTTTTCAGAAATATAAAGGTAGGCCTACACCTAAATTAACTAATTTATACCATAATTATGTATACTGGACTATACTGTCTATATTTCTTATGTCATATTTGGCTTGTAAATATTTATAATTTCAAAAATACAAACAAACAAAAACCACTATGTTTATTGATTTGCGTAAAGAATGCAAATGTACGTCCACAATTCCTAGTCATTAATAGAACATCGTCTAGCTTATAGTCCTAGACAAACGCGATCACTATTGACATCATTGACATTGTCATCTATAGGATTCCTCCGGGTCGTTGCATGGTGAGGTTCGTCTTCACAACGTATCACTAACGGCTGCGTCCCTAACATCACTTCGTATTGAAAGGCTACAACGATATTTTGGACATAATGACTAATCATGTGAATCCGCTTTGTGAAAATGAGTTCTGATAACGATTTGACGTCATCAGCGTTCCATATTGGTGAGCAGCCCTAGGCTAAAGATCGAGCCCCCGGTCAAAGTTTGGGTGTGTTCGTCGTCAACAGTCGTAGCTTGCTTCCTGCCTCAAAAGCTGCCTTAAACGTAAAGACAGACAGATGAATGTATAATATAGGATATTAGGCCTACATACAAAATACACAATCTAATTAAAATTAGACGAAACTATCGCTCCAAATATACATGTATATCAATAGGCTCAACAACGCATTATGTCAGTATATCTTGGGGAGCGAAACTTTGTATATAATGTTGTACTTATATATACTTAGCCCGTTTCTCCCCTTATTTTCCTAATACCCTCAAAACCAATACTCTTTCTTTCTCTTTCTCTCTCTCCTCTTTCTCTCTCTCCTCTCTCTCTCTCTCTGAGTCTCTCTCTCCCTCTCTCTGTCTCTGTCTCTGTCTATGTCTCTCTCTCTCTATCTCTCTCTCTCTCTCTCTCTCTCTCTCTCTCTCTCTCTCTCTCTCTCTCTCTCTCTCTCTCTCTCTCTCTCTCTCTCCTTCTCCTATATTAAATTATCAAACTGAGCAATATATATCACCTTTAAAACCTCGAAATAACAATAGTATCGATCGATATTACTGATTGGAATTATATATATGCATGTCAAGAGAGTGTAGGCCTATATGTTTCTCGTAAACATTCGGTTGTTGGTGTCCCGAGCTACATGATCTCTCTTTGCGCCGTAGGGCTTCCTGCTGAAGCTATTTGCACAGGTCAACATTAATAAAGAGCGAACCAGATTTAGTTGGCATCCGATCGTGGAGGCCTAGGCAATGTCTTGTCCTTATATATCTCATCTAGCGGCTGCGACTAAGTCCGTGATGACAGAAATTGCTCATCAGAGTCTAGAGCCATGTTCAGAAGGACGAGCGCTCTAGACAGAGTATAGCCTACAAGCATGTTGCGCTGCGTTTGTATCGCCATTTGTCCTATAAAGACAAAACATCATGTTCAAGCGAGCGCAATCCATTTAACGCTCGGTGTCTTCAACCTTTGAACCCTGTGGACAGATACTGTACATCCGGGGAGTAAAAATAGACTGTTGCATGAAGAAATCGATACCATTGCTAGTTACCATGACGACACTTTGCTGCTATATTTATACAATGGAAGAAATTGTACTAATACGTAGCATTTATGTGAAATACATAGCAAATTTAGGTTTATTCAGTATATACCTTAATTGAATCACATCACCGCTTACCGGTAATTATCTCATACAATACGTAGGCCATAAATCAATAAGTTATATATGTATGACAAGTAGGCCTATCTGGAACTTCTGGGCCTTATTTATTTCTGTCGTAGCTTACACACCCACCCCACCCCACCCCTCTCTCTCTCTCCCTCCCTATCTTTCTCTGAGAATGAGTGAGTGAGTGAGTGAGTGATAGAGTGTATTCAGCAAATACAGCGAAATGCAATGATGGTTTGGTTTGGGAGTTTTTATTTCAACTTGATGTTTGGGGCCAGTATTCTGTGCTAGTGCATGAATATATGCATGAATATAGTAGGCCTATATATAGGCCTATACTCTGTTCAGGTGGTAATGGTATACTCACCATGCAGACGATATTATAATTAATGACATTTCAAATGCATGTGTTCTTATATGCATGTGCAAATCTTCTTGCTTGTGACTGTGGTTAAGTCTTAAGAAACAATCCGGATTAGAAGATAGGATTTTATATAGGCCTATGCCTTGTATACATTTACTGTGTTTAGTAGATGTGCAAAGTTTGATATATTTATACAGAGTATTTACAATGCTTATTGCTGATTTAGATATATACTGTTCAATGTAGGTTCTGTTTTTTTTTTATACATGATATTATGGAATGAGTGCGTATTCAATTATTTTGTTCATATACATGTAAATGATGATGTATATATTATGTGCATAAACGATATAGATAGTGCACTAGTGCTTTATACATGTTGAAAGGTGAAGATGAAATTATTGAAACTATGGTATATATGTTACATTGAATGTGTATAATCAGGGAATATGTATATTCTCTGCAAAATTTCAGTGAATCTGTATAATCTGATTAGGCAGATAATATACAGATTCCCTGTTTTTGTGTCGGATGTATGTATGTATGTGTATGCATTTTTAAAAACAAAGTGGCACTTACATAAACTATCCATCTATCTTTATCTACATGCCGTTTTAGTCACTTCTTAGATGAAACACGATCTCAGTGAATGTGTATACAAATATTGCCTTTTTATATTATCTGGCCTAATCAGATATTATACAGATTCACTGACATTTTCAGCGAATATACATATTATATTCCATGATTACACGAGCTAGTGTGAAATATTGATTTTACGACACGAGTTCCATCAAATTCCATGACATTTGAGTTACAGAGCAGAATGCATTGTGACGTCACATATACGTTGCAAGACCATCACCTATAACTCCATGGATGACTTACAAAAGTCTCACAAGTGGTCTAACCTTAGATCTAGATTAATATTTTAGTAACGAATGGCTTGTGGAACAATATTTTAGGCAGTAGTTCGGTTTGTCAAATGATTTCAAAATATGGCTGTAGTAATCTGTCTATGACAGACGTGTGACATTTTGAGTTAACTGACCAATGAAAATCGTTCTAGGTGTTATGCACCATATGGGAAAATATGATCTTTTTATGTCATGACTTATGCTTCACCATATGGTGGATAATAATTTTTATTTTCCCCAAGTGGAATGAAATAACTATGGCCTAATGTGAACATTTCTTATTCAAATATTGTGCCAAAATCCACTCTCGAAAGCGTGTTACTACACTATTACCAGTCAACAGATCTGTGTGCACTCAATTCCTTCTTAACTCCCTGGGGAGTATATAACCTTCATACTTCTTGTCTTTTCACAAGTTGTGTTCTGCATGGTCATAATGAAATGCACGCCTTCGCTCTGAGAGGTAAACATCAGAGAACAACAGAGTCCGTCAATAATTTAACACACGTTTATTGACAATCACGATTTTCCAAATTTTCTTACAAACGTCAGATGTAAAGACTATGAACAACAGTTGATGCTACTACAGATAGTCTACACACTTGACCCTGAATACCCACCAATGTACACACAAAGGCCATATTAGTTAACTGATCACACAGAACAGATACTATGTACTGCAATTCTGTGTACCAATATACTCTTTATTATTAAAATGCAAATACAGTCGACCCTCGTATAGACCCTCGTATAATCGGACGTCAGATAACCGGTTCCCTTGCTATCCAGATGGTTTTTACTGGAAATGAATATTTTCCTACATAAAATACTCAGATAACCGGAAATTCGGTTTCCGTATATGGTCGGTCATATCCGGGAACCAAATAGACAAATTAAGTATAATATGTGTTCAGATAACTGGAAGATGAAAGAACTAAGAATCGCTAAATAGTCGGCTGCTAGTAGACCAGCTGTTTGTTTAGCAAATTAGGTAAGGCAGCCATGTTGTTAAAACATATTAGACCGAAGGCGGCAGTAAACGGGACAGTTTAGATAATAATCAATTGTTTTCAGCACGTTACAAAAGCTGGTAAGAATAATAATTTCCATTGGATTAAAAGTTGAGTTAACATCAAGGAATTGCAATCACTGTAATCAGTATTGTAATCGGTAATCAGTGTCAGTTAGACTGGACTTTAAATTGAGTTAACAGAACATCCTTATCACTGCCAACAACTATACTGTCCCGCGTCTTGAAGATAAATACAAAGCCACGTATTATCAGCAGATGATAGCATGTTGCACCGATCGTATATATGTGTGTGATAAAGTAAGTCAAATCGTCTATATCTGTTTTTGTTTTATAATTTACATGAAAAGTGGCAACTATTGCCAAATTCAGATATTCCGGAAATTCAGTTATCTGCACAATTTTACCCGGAACGCAACCGATCGGATAAACGGGGGTCGACTGTATCATTACTTTCTAAAGATTGCCATGAAGTGCATTGACAGACATCCATATTTAATAGATTATCTCGGAAAATACTTCAATTAATTATTTTGCATGTCAGTACAGTCCATGAAGTATTTTGGAAGCAAAAATTTTAGTTGTAAATAGCAGCAAACAAAATGTTCAGGAAGCAAAGTCTAGTGTATACTATGACACATATGTAAAACTATGGACTAAATTTCTTTCACGATATCAATTTTGTCCATGATTTCAGTCAGTGGCAAGTGCTAGAAAAACATTCGTCATTTGTATGCTGTTTCTAAAATAAACACGGGTAACTAAACTTTCAATTATAGAATATTAAAGGCATACAATCACGGTTTGTAGATTTTGGTTTAAAATATTTTCATATGTAAATTTAATTTAAGTTTCGTTTATCTCATGATAAAAGATTACGAAAATACATTAAAACATTGAAAACCAGTGGAACGTGCAGGAAATGTAGATTATTACCCAATACACTTTGTGTAGACAAATAAATTGTACATCCTTTCAGGTAGATACATTTGACAATGAAATATGTCAACAAACATTGATTGTATGCCTTTAAACTCCAATTTAATGACATTCAACTTCGACAACTTGACACTGTCCCTTGTAGCATCTCTATCTGTATGCGGTCCTTCCTTGTTCTGATACCTTTCTCTCCTATTTCAAGTCATTCTAACAGCTGTTAAGGGTACCCCATATTCTGCTCATGGGTATTGAAGTATTTATCATATTTATCATACCTTCAAACTGAAACACATTAATGTATGTGAGTGTGTTGATATGGGTAGCAGACAGTTATACCATAGTGCAAAGTTGACTAACCAGTGTAAACCCAGAGATAAAACAAATATCATAATTACTGTTTTCATGTTACAGGTACCATATTAACTTCAAATTATGTCTAATAAGCTGGAATTAGCGGACGAAGTCAACACTTCCAAAGCTTGCAGTAGCAGTTGTCAGATAAAATATGTGCTCCCTTAACTTTCTCCCTGCTGAATCCTTCCAGTGTGCATGTGTGTTGGGCACATATACATGGCAACAGCAGTGAGGAGGTTAACTGTCATCTTAAGATCGTGCTCCGTGAATGTGTTTCTCTGTGTGTGTGTGTGTGTGTGTGTGTGTGTGTGTGTGTGTGTGTGTGTGTGTGTGTGTTCGTTCGTGTGTTCCTTTACTAGTCTTATTTACAGAATAATGTTCTAGTACAGCTTATGTTTCTGTCGTCTCACGTCTTCGGATCTGAAATAGAATTAAGGAGATTATTTTAATTAACAGATGGAAGATAATAATAATGCAATAAGAGATGGCTGGCTAGGTTTATGAAAATAAAATAAATGACGACCGTAATTACTCTTTTCTGTAAGGTCTCCCCTATATGAGATTAATATTAGTGTGGGAAAGTACCTTGAAATGACACTGCGTCGCCTCTAGAAAACACTTCAGGGGTGTCCATCTCGTGGTGCAACTTCTCGGACAGTTCAGAGTCTCGTGCCAAACTGACACCCTGTAACACAAGACAGGCTGTCCAAATTATCATCTCGTGTCTTGTGACAGACATTTACCATAGTGTCACAGGGATTGGCAAAATGACCGTCTTGATTCATATTAGTTTGAAAAATAATTGAGGGAAGAAGTCATTTGTGGCCAAAACCAAGACTTTGTCAATGGATTTAATGTGCATTGTAGAAAGAAAATGATATACTAGTATCTACGTAACATGTTAACAACTTTGCAAAGCGATGAATATTTCCCCATTTTGAGCATAATTTTCTTCTGACTTGAAATCAATAGGAATTTTGCTTGTATGCAAAAGTACATTGAAAGGTTAGATGGCATGTGAACAAATTGGACAAACTATAATGTGACTGCTAGGTATGTGTAAACTTGCCTCGTTGAAAGACTTGGCGAATTCCTCGGCGGCTGGTGTGGAGCTGAAGGCGGCCTTGAAGTGGCGACGAACTGCCTCGTCCGTGGAGTAGTTGATCGGGCTCCACAAACACTGCTTCTTCTCTCTGTGACAAGTCAACAACAGTCAGTCAAATAATCAGTCAGCGGTCAAATATTCAGTCAGTCAGACATACCCGGTAGAAATAATTAGTCAGACAAATAATCAGTCAGTCAGACAGTCAAATAATCAGTCAGAAATAGAAATAATTAGTCAGACATACAAATCAGTCAGTCAAATAATCAGCCAGTCAGTCAGTCAAATAATGTCACAATCAAATAATCAGTCAATCAAATAATCAGTCAAATAATTAGTCAGAAAAATAATCAGTCATACAAATAATTAGTCAGACATACAAATAATCAGTCTGTCAAATAATGAGTCAGTCAAATAATCAGTCAGATAAATAATCTGGGAACTAGGAACACTTGGCTGAAAGGAACAGCCTGCAAGGGGAGATAACTACTGTAAAGGGGAAATAACTATCTCTTCCCATTGGACACAGAATGTAGACTTACAGCATGACGGAGTGTTCACGGCAGATTACATGGTTACAAACACGCTCTCCGGCATCCGTCTTCATGTCGATGTTGTTTCCATTCAGGTCGTCATTGTAGAGAATCTTCAAATTGCCCATGCCTAGTCTCTGTAAAACACAAAGTAAAACAATGACAGCATGAGTCTGATTCACCGCTATTCTATAAGTTAACAAAATCAATTGGTGGATTTCTCATAATATTTATCACTTCCTGGTCAGAATAGCATTAATTGTTTTCAAAATGAAATACATATTGGATTTATGCAACAACCCAAATTTCAAAAAACTCAAATTCTATCTGCCCCATTTATTGTTTTCAAATTTAAATACATATTTGGGTGACGCAACAACCAAAATCTCTAAAAAAATAAATCGAATTCCATCTGCTTACCTTCCATTCATTGTTTTCAAAACTGAACAGAGTAGCCCTCTTCTCGAAGATTATGTTCTCTTCCTCCGAATCATCTTCCTCTTCTTCCTCGTACTCCTCCCCAGTCGGCTGGTCCTCGCTTACGGAAACACGTTCAGAGGCGGAGTTGTTGGAGTTCAGTTCGGAGGAGGCTGCACAGACGTGAACACAATGTAGAACCAACTCAATTGAGGTGCATTCAATAACTGAATGGCCAAGAAATCTAGACTAATTTTCCAACCAGAAGTAACAGCTAGACGGCAAGGCAAAAGAAATGCAGATAAGGCCACCCAAGCAGTATGTTTGATAATGCACAACATCTGCCACAATTGTATTTTATTTATTGATTTATTATTATTATTATTGGGGTTTAGAGTCGCTTTCAAGATTCTTTCAGTGGCAGGATGTAGCCCAGTGGTAGAATGTTGGACTTCGGTTCCAGGTTCAAATCCCGTCCCGGGTGGCCAGGCATCAATGTTCACGAAAGTTATCCTTCTGACGCGATATTGATAGGATAGTGGCAATGCAGTTATCATCCTTGGTCTTGTCAGTATCAGCCGATGCTCGCAGGTTTACTGCAACATTCAGCGATACGGATGTTGTGGGTTTCCTCCTACCCTAAACTGACAAATTGTGATATTAGTGAAAGATTCTAGAAAGCGACTTTAAACCCCAATACAAATAAAAAAACAAATTTAAAAAAAGAAAAGATTCTTTCGCCAATATTACGACTTGTCAGTTTACGGCAGGAGGAAACCGCAACATCCGTAGAGCTGAATGTTGCAGTAAACCTACGAGCACCGGCTGGTTCTGGCAAGACCAAGGATGATGCAACTCCACAGACAGTGCCTCCTATCAATATTGCGTCAGAAAGGTAATTTTCGTGAAGATTTCGTGAAGATTTCGTGACAGGAATTGAATTCAGGACATTTGGCCCCGAAATCCAAACATGCTACCATTACGTTACCACCTTCACAATCGCATCTGTGAACTCACCTGATTGTGTCGGCTGGACACTCTTTTGGCATTCCTCAAATGTCTGTTTAAATTCTTTGGCCAATACTTCCGTCTAAAGAGAAAAAAAGACCCATACAGTGAGTGATTACGGAGATTTTGTAGAGCTTAACACCCATTTATTAAGTTAGATACATACATACCGATATGGCTGAATATGAAAACAAATGGAGATGTCGATGTACTAAGTTAAATGTTGAAAGCTGTTTAGTATAATATATCATAGAATTGGTCTCCTGATTATATCCATTACGCCACGAAGCCGGTTCCTATGGAACATCAATGTGTTACTGAAAGAGAAGACGGACAAACACGGCACCTTGAACTTGAGGGCGAACTGCTCGACTGTGGCTTCGTTGTCGGCGTAGTTGGTCGCGGTCCAGCACCACGCTGTATCCGAGGTGGTCATCGGCTCCAGAGTGAGGCCGGGAGATATCAGGTGGTTGCACGCCACCTTGTGGATCTTGTCTCGACGCATCAACAGTCTGTACTTGTCTGCAAATCACCAAGTCGGAGTTCGTCATCACCTCGTCATTTTATTCACGTATTTTTAATTGCACCCAAATGCAGAATTTAGTATTTCAATATACAGAAATCATAACAATTCTGTAAATTCTGTAGGCATATTTGATGTATATTAGGCATATTTGAGTATCATTGATTCAGGGTATCGTTTCTCGAAGCTCTCATATCCACTATGAGACCATAGCACTCTCGTAAGTGCACGATTATCATGTATTAGAGATCGCAACGACAGTCCTAATGGTCTAGAAGTAGATATGAAAGCTTTAAAAAACGATACCCAGATGTGTACAGACAATCTGAGGAAAGTTGAGTGTGAACGTACTGTCTTGACGTAGTATCTTCATCTCGCCGATGGCGCGCTCCTTCCACTGGTTGCCCTCGCTGACAAAGCGGTAGAGTTTGGATCTCTGCGAGTACACCACGTCCCACCCTTCCTCGCCTAGCAACAGCAACAACAGCAGTCACAATCAACAGCAACAACAATCACAGCAGTCACAATCAACAGCAACAACAATCACAGCAACATCAACAACAACAGTCACAGCAACAGTGACAACAACGCTGATAGCAACAGTGAGATAGATGTGAGTGAGATGACTTGTCAAATAGTTTTTACCATTTGCATTTTTTTCCACGAAAATAAATCAGTTCTACGCATCCCAGGATCTCAGCTGAGTTCTGAGGTTTTTCCTCGAGAAATCTGGGCCTGGGTATTGTTTCTCGAAGCTCTCATATCAACTACGAGACCATAAGGACTCTCGTCGCGATCTCTAATACATGAGGATCGTGTACTTACGAGAGTGCTATGGTGTCATAGTGGATACGAGAGCTTTGAGAAACAATACCCTGGTCCCGAGGTTACGGAACTTTCTGAGTACGATTTCATGATCAAGCTCAAAATTTACATGACGCTTTATGAACAAAACTCCTGAGTTTATCATGAAATTGGACTCTGAAAAGCTACCTAATCTCGGGGCCAGGACTACCAAAATAATATTTACAAAAAATACAAGAGAAGTCAAAGTGACAAGTAACTGGACAAAACAAAATATAGACATACTCACACCCACACATCAAGTAGTTTCTTACCCGTTTTTATTTCCACGAGTTCGGGGAGGTCTATGACTGGCTTGAAGTCGACGTCAGCACTGGGCACAACCTCGTCTTCGTGGCCACGATGACCGCCGCCTGGGGAACCCGATGCTCTAAATATCTGCTGACCTGCCCCAGACCACGAGAACGGCTTTGAGTCATCTGCAGCAGGTGATAGATCAATCAATATAAAACAATACCCAGTGTTATGAAGACACACGATGCAGTTATTACATGAGAATTTAATATATTATTTTTTGATTTAATTTAATGTATTTATATATTTTTTTAATTGGGGTTTTAGAGTCGCTTTCTAGATTCTTTCACTAATGAACCAGCCAGGTTTACTGTACCACTTAGCGCTACAGGTTTTGCAGGTTTCCTCCGGCAGTAAATCGACAAGTTTATAAGAGACAATTATCCTTGAAAGTGGCTCTAAACCCTGATTCAATCAAACGAAAGAAAGAAAAAAAGGAAAAGTTGTGATATTTCCGCGACGCTATATATTTCCTGGGTGGTCAGGGCACAGCCTACTCACCTCTGCCAAAAGAGTATCCCGCCGCGTCTCCGTGGGCAGCTATGGTGGAGAAGGACGGACCGCTGAGTTGACCGAACATACTGAACCCAGGCTCATCTACAACAGGGACGTGCATCTCATTGTGAACACTGACAACATAGTGCACGATTATTGTTTGGCATGAAATGCATTGACACCCCTATTTCGTAGATTATCTCTGTAAATACTTCATAGAATGACGAACAAAAAAAACCTTAAATCTTGTTGACACCATAAAAAAAAAACTAAATATTTCCGTGTTATTTTATGCGGAGAGGCTATGTCCGAAAGAAGGAACAGACAAATAGGCTCAATTTGCACATGTATGTGTGCGAATAACAGCATCAGGTACGTACTTAGAGCTGGTTGTGCCGACGCCGACGCAGCTTCAGGGGACTTTGCTTCATCGGATTTCGCTGCTTCAGATTTTGCTGCTTCAGATTTTGCTGCTTCAGATTTTGCTGCATCAGACTTTGCTGAAAACAATGAAGTACAGAACTAAATAAACACGTTAGATAATTTCGTACCAAATACTTTTTGAGGCCTTTTTTTTTCTCCATTTCAAAACTTTACGATTATTAATTCCCAATTGTTTTTAGAATATTCTTCAATTGTTTTTAGAATATTCTTTATTTAAAACAAATATAAGATTAAATCTTTTTTTTTTTAATTGCGTCTCCAATGCCTTTTTCATTTCTATTTGCAGGTGAATTGAAAATCATGATAATAAAATCTGGCAATACGTACAGCTGGCTTTAGGTCTGGTGTGTGTGACGGTTACGTTGTCGTCGTCCTCACAGCCGATACAGCCGGGACATGGAGGCCTGGTTTCGTACAGGTAGAAGGACTCGGGTAGCAGGTACTGACGGGCCAGAGCTTTCTGTTCATCACTGGCTTCCTCTATGTACAGGATCTCCACCTCGGTTGTGTCTGTGGACAACAAGTAAAACATCTACCGTAATTACCCTAATAATTAAAACAGGAGAAAATAATGAAATAATTTATTCGAAAAATAAGAAAATTTAAAATGATCGGTTTGTATAATTATGGACAACCAAATTAAAGCACAAATATGATTTTAAATGAAATGGTTAATAAATGACTTAAACAAATCAATGATTGTGTTCACGTAATTAGAAAATTACAATTTGAAAAAAAAAGGTCAAGTTCTTATGTAACTATTTCGTAGCTAACTCCACACGTATCTAGTTCTGCCATGTAATGACCAGCTATAACATACCTTCCTTCTGCAGGGACTGGGTCACGGTCGGGGTTGTGGTGGGGGCCGCAGCTGTGGGCGGTGCGCAGGCACCTTCAGCTTCCGCTGGACCCGCGGCGGCAGAGTCGAACACGGACTTGAACAGATCCGCGACGTCCTTCGTCTTGAACTTGATGGCAAACTGCTCCAGCTTCCCCTGGCCGTCCTCGGAGAAGTCCGTGACGCACCACACCCACGTCTTGCCCTCGGCGCTTGTCCCGGCCGCGCTCTCCATGGGCACGAGCTTGAGGCTGTGGGTGATCTGGTGGTTGCAGCAGACCTTCAGCACCTTGTCCCGTCTCATCAGCAGCCGGTAGCGCTGGGTGTCCTTGTGCTGCAGGATCTTCATGCAGCCCACACCTCGCTCCTTCCACTCCTGGCCGTCGTGTAGCCTGTACAGAGAGAAAACATGCACATACTGCTTAAAACCATACACTTAGAAATGCATGTACTAGGCACTGTCAACCTTAAAACAATACCAGCATATAGGAAGCATTAGTGGGGCAAATTCTATATTTAGATGTTTATCGATTTTGGTGGTAACTGTGTAGGTCACATGTGCGTGGTTGTTATTTTTACGTACCTTACGTTGTATCTAGATTTATTACGTGTGAACCATGCTGAATAACATGATTTATATCGGAATCAAAACAGAAATTTAAGCACACAATGCTGAATAACATGATTTATATCGGAATCAAAACAGAAATTTAAGCACACAATCCTAATTAACGGAGTAAAAAGTCAACCCATGGTTTAGAATTCATGTTTTCCTGGAATTCTACAAATAGATCTGACCTACTTCTGCTCCCAATTAATAAAACATCAATAAATACAGAGATACTGGAACATAAGACTATAAAGGGTCTGTTATATTCACCTGTACAGCTTAGCTCTCTGTTCAAACACCACTGTCTCCTGTTCCTCGCCGGTTTTCACGTCCACTTTCTCCGGCAGCGAGACGATGGGTTCGAAGTAGATGTGTGAATCGTCGCCGTCCTTGTTCTCGTAGTAGTCTCCCTCTGGCGACTTGGGCGACGTAATGCTGGTCTGTCGCTGTGGCGTCTTTGACGGGGTCATGCTGAACGTGAACTGGAATGGAGATCCGTCTTTACTGTCGCCACCGTCGCTCGTCTTCACCGGCGTCGACACCTTCCCCAGGTTGAACTGAAACCCGCTGGAGCTGTCCTTGGTAGCACTGGCGCCCGCCCCGAACTTGAACCCACTGCTCGTGTCCTTCTCGGGTCCTTGTCCCACACTGCCAAAGGTGAATCCCGAGGATTTTGGAGCGAAGGAAAATCCCGAGGACATGGTTGGCTGCGGGTCCTTGGCTTGAAGCATCTCTGCCAGAAGTCCGCCAGTGGACGGAGGAGGAGTTTTGACCACGGCGGGTTTACTCTCCGTGGTGCTGGTCACGGACTGGTCACTGGTCACAGGCTTGTCACTGGTCACGGGCTTGTCACTGGTCACAGGCTTGTCACTGGTCACGGGCTGGTCACTCTCCACCTTAAACGTGGAACCTCCCATCATGAATCCGCCCGGGCCGAAGGAAAAGGACGAGGAGGCTGCTGCTTCGGACTTGATAGTCTCCGGCATTTTAGCTCCGGGCTGAAGAGTCTGGCAAGCTGGACACTTGATATGGCTGACGTCGTTCTGACACAGACATCCTGAACACTCCCAGCTACCTTTCTTAGGTTTGAAGAGCTGTGCCAGTGATTTCCCCTGGCCATCTGTTGCCTTACTGACGTCCTTAGTAGTGTCCTTCACTGAAGAGTCCGTACTTTGTGAAGTCGGTGGTGGTTGAACCTTTGGCTGTACTGTCGCTGGAATCTTTGGCTGTACTGTCGCTGGAATCTTTGCTTGTGTTGTCGCTGGAACTGTTGGTTGTGCTGTTGGTTGAGCTGTAGGTTTAGTAGCAGGCAAGAACTTGCTGGTGGCACCAAAGCTGAAACCCCCTCCTCCTACGACATCGGACTTCTTCAAAAAGTCAAATCCTCCGGTAACGGGTGCCGCCACTGCTGCTGGACTTCCAAACTTGAAGCCCCCTTCACCGATCTTGAAACCGCTGCTTGTAATATTCCCTGACGAGGCCTTGGGGGACTCCTTCTCCTTGACTTGTCCTTCTTTTCCAGGTTGGACTGTACCACAAGCCGGGCACTTCAACTGGTCGGCGGTGTTGCTACAGTAGCATCCCGAGCAGCTCCAGCCTCCAGACTTGGACTTGAACATCTCCGACAACGACTGTTGTTCTCCCTTGGCCGAACTTTGTTTCTCCGCTACCTCGGAACTCCCAATCGTCTCGGGGACGGCCGAAGCTGAGGAAATCTCCAGCTTCTTCTGACAATCCTCGAAGCAAGTCTTGAACTTCTCGGCGTTCACGGGAGTCTTGAACTTCACGGCCAGCTTCTCCACCTTCATCTGTTCGTCGGCGTAATCCATCGCCGACCAACACCAGGCTCGGTCCGAAGCCGTCATGGGTGCCAGCTTCATGTCCCGGCTGATCAAGTGATTGGCGCAGATCTTGAAGACTTGGTCGCGTCTCATGAGGATTCTGTACTGAGTGCTGGCCTCGTTAAGCAGGATCTTCATCTCGCCCACACCGCGTTCTTTCCACTGGTTGGAGTCTGTGTCGAAGCGGAACAGTTTGGCTCGCTCTCCGAACACCTTCTCCTCTCCCTCCTCCCCGGTCTTTACCTCCACCAGGTCCGGCAGCTCGATGATGGGTTTGAAATCCACGTTGGGTTCGTACTCCTCCAGGCGGTCCTCCAGATCGCCCCACTTCCCGGGACTGGTCTGGAACACCCCCGACGCCTTCGCACCGCCGACGCTGGAGAAACTGGACATCGCACCGCCCTCCGTAGTCTGTCCCAGACTGAACGAGCTGCTGCTGCCCGAGATCTGTTCCAGACTGAACATGCCGGTGGCAGAAGCCGACGGAGAAGGGACTTTCTTGACAGTTGGCATAGCTGGTAAGATAGGCATCACCAGCGCCGGCGACGACACCGGTTTGGTGGGTGTAAAGTTGAAGTCTGCGAACGGTTTGGCTTCAGCGGTTGTGTCGGAGGAGCCGGAACTGGCCACCTTCAGAGAGCTCTCCTTCAGCTTGAGCGTGGACGGGGAAATCTGCGGAGCTCCGTCTGATGGGTTGACGACAGGCGTGGTACTGAAAGTGAAACCACCCATTGTCGATTTCGCCGCGGCGCCAGTCTTGCCCTGATCTTCAGACTGCTTTGCTAAGTTCATGAGAACCGTGGACGCCGACGGACTCTGACCGGGGGGAACAGACACAGGCCCGGTGGACGTCGCTGTGGTAGCCGGAGCTGTCGTCTTGAATACAGGCGTTCCCTGTGGCAGAGAGAACGGAGATGATGCCGCGGGAGTAGAAGTACCAGCTGACTTGCTGAGCGAGAGGTCGCTTCCCTTCTTGCCGGCGTCCTGGACCTTCTGAATCATGGTCCTCAGCTTGATGGCAGTCTCCGAGTTGTCGAAGCTCAAGTTGACCGTCTCTTCACCCTTGCCGTCGGGCTGCGGCCTCTTCCACGTGACCAGCTGCAGCGTGAAGGACGGCACAAGCTTCAGCGTGTTGATGTCGTGGTTCAGAATGATCTGATTGGTTGTCAGGGTCTCCATTCTCACCCGGCCTCCCTTATCGGCTCCCAGGAAGAACACTTTGACATTTCCGTCCTGTTTGCAGCCGATTTTCGACGTGTACGTTGCCTTTCCTTGGAATATGCACACCACTTCGGCCGTGGACGCGCTCAGAGTCGTAGTTATAGGACTGACGTTTGTCAGATTAGGCCCCATCGCCTGAGTGCTTTGGCCGAACATCTGCGGCTGCCCTGCGACGGTCTTGGGCGTGATCATCTTCGTCATGGGTGTCGATGCCGTATTGACTCCGGCCCCAAAGATTTCCAAGTTTGGCTTCGGACCCATCTGAGCGGCCAGAGTAACAGCAGGGAGGATCTGTGAGGTTGACTGTCCCGGCAGCGGCGCGATCTTCTCAATCACGACGGGGGAATCGGCGTCATGACTTCCTGCAGTCGGCACAGAATCTTTACCAACCATGGCTGCGGCGAACGACGGCGGCTGACCGGCAACGATGGGAGCCGGAGCCATGCCGCTAGGAGAGGAGAAGTAGCCCGGTCCGGGCATCACGGTGGGCATCGCGGCGGGCATTGAGACGGGCATGGGGTTGGGACCGTACTGCACAGACTGCCCGCGAAGTGACGAGGCGAAATACCCGCTCTGCGGCATCATGGGCTTGTTCTGTGGTGCGTACGTGACGGTAGAGCTCCCTTCCATTCCTGCTTGGTGTCCGTAGGGCCAGTCCTGCACGAGATTACCCTCTGGGATGTAGACAGGACCGTGGGGATTGGTGTGACCGTCGTCGAAGTATTCGCCGTTGAAGTAGGAACTCTCCTCGTCTTCTCCGTCTATGTGCGTGTCCTCTGGTTTGCCGATGAAACCGGAATGAGCCATGAGGTTCGTCCGAGCGAACCGCGGAGGTCGGGGGGACTGTGGAGCGAAGGCGGGCATGCCGGGACTCGGCATCTGGTAGGCAAACGGAGGGATGCCCATTCCTTGCGGGGGTCCGTAAGCTTGCTGGTATGGCGAGGACAGGCCACCGTACTTCTGGCTGACATTGAGTTGTGCCTGAAACAGAAAGATGCTAGAATATAGTGGGTGAAATTGAAACACGTTTTTCAATAATAATAATAATAATAATAATAATTATAATGCATATTTATAACGCGTCTATTCCATGCTCATGGCGCTACGTAAAAACAGATGAGGGATTCAGATAAAGTTAGGTACAGTGACATAAGAAAAGATGGGTCTAAGTTTAGCTTTAGTTTTAGTTTAGTTTAGCTTTGAAAATATTATCAGCCAGTTTGATTTCAAGGGGTAACACGCCACAGAACAGGCACATAGTGCGAGATCTAGGTAGTGCTCCTTTCTAGCTGTGCTGTCTGTACTTTCTGGAAAGCTAAATCGACGCACATGATTACTATATACTGATTGGTCAGATAGCATGTGGGTGTAGATACGGGAACCTTTAACTAAGGATTCATTCTTGAATTCGGGAGTGCGAGCTTGGTATTGCTATTTGAGACTGGTAGCAATACTATTTGGAAAGCTCAGCACGAGTTTCGGACTGTAAGGCTCTTTGAATTAAAGAGCCATCATTCAAAACTATACGATATCAGGAATCATCCTTGTTGAAGCAACATCACGTAAACTGTCTATTTACAATAAAGAATCGCAATCAGAGTTGTCGTCCATGTCTCTCTACCCGAGGAACTCACAAAACCAAGCGAGAGGAACTGAGTAACCGGCGGGTTAAGAAACACAACAAACCCCGAGACACTAAGGACAAAACCTTGCCAGTTATGCTATTACTGATGAATACTATCCTTTAAATACCTGAGACTTTTTCATGTTACTATTACTCTGCCATTCTATAATTCTTAGTTTCTTGTCATTTTGCATCAAATACAGTGCAAAACAACTGAAAACCAGTATTGCATCACAATCATAATTACAACAGTATTAGATGAACAATGGTATCCAGAGTAACTGTATGACAATTTAAAGGGAAGCAATGCACAAATACAGACAACAAATAGTGAAATTTCCCACATGGAATGTTACCATATTAACCCTCTCCATGCTGGAGGCAACCAGAGATGTCCTAAAGACCAGTGCTTGAACTGAATCCAGTAGGGAGAGAGTTAAATGTGAGTGGCTTAATTCTGCAAATTTCCAGAATTTGATTTGGAAAACTAAACTTTAGTGAGACACTGACATAACTAATTTTATGGGGGAGGGGGCAAAAAATAATTCATAGTTCCAGGTGATGAATAGTTTATTATTTATATTGCCAATAAATGTAATGATTTTAATGAAACTACAAATAAAAAACAACCAGCCAATTGGCAAAGCTGTAGGATTGCACATACAGTTCTCAAATCAACACGACACGAGAACGGGGCAAATGCCATTCACGAAAAAGATTTTCACTCCCCATTATTTGGTGGATTAGTGGAAGGTCTGACAAGACTACACTCGGCACACACTTCAACATTCGCAACCAGGAACAAGATATCATGGATCTCAGGTAACTCGAGAACAGGGTTTTCGAATACACCCATGGGTTCTATGTTGCAGCACATACCTTGAGTTCACTCATATATTCGCGGTTTTCTCGCAGGGCTTCGCTCAGCTGGAGGTTGATCTTGACAAGCTCTTCATTGCGATCCATCAACATCTTGACTAGAGCCTCCTGGGAATACGCCAGCTTTCGCATCTGTGCGTCCAGGCGCTCCGGACTCGGCCTGAAGTGACGGCTTGAAGAAGTCTGAGGGAAGAAAACAAAAATAATAAATCTAGCATCAAAACAATTATTAATGGATTGATTTATTACTGCATAAATAGTTCCGTCATGTTTGGGTTTTTAAAATTGGGGTTTAGAATAGCTTTCTAGATTATTTCACTAATATCACGACTTGTCAGTTTAGGGTAGGAGGAAACCTGCAACATCTGTAGCGCTGAATATTGCAGTAAACCTGCAAGCAACAGCTGATACTTAGACCAAGGATGATAACTGCATTTCCGTTCTACAGACAGTGCATCTTATCAATATCGTGTCAGGAAAGGTAACTTTCGCGACCATTGATGCCGGGCTACTGGGGCAGGATTTGAACTCAGGACCTTTGGCTCTGAAGTCCAAACGTTCTCCCACTGGGCTGGCACCTGCGTATCATTCTGTGGAACAGAGCCCACAGTAAGAAGCCACCTCACCTCTATCTGGCTAAAGCTGACGTATGGGGTGGGAGACTTCCCCTCTATCTGGCTAAAGCTGACGTAGGGGGTGGGACACTTTGCCTCGTCCTGGGGTTGTGTCTGCTCAGCTAGCGCGGCCTCGCTCTCATTCTGACTGTTGAACGGGGTCATGTATCGACTGGTGTCATCATCATCCCAATCTGTAATGCACAAAAATGATAAAATATTTAATTGCTCATATTGTATGCTCATGTTGTCGGGTTCACTTACCATATTCGACATATTAAATGCCCTGCTGCAATAAACGCCCCCCTTAAACTATTAAAAATAATACCAATATTACATACCTAATAAATTCTGCCATTTGCATTTGTTTTCAGGGATTTAATGCTGGAATACCTCCCTTTGGGAAATTCTTTCTAAAGACTGTACTGTTTGTGGATCCAGGAAGCTTTTATGATATAAATATTGTTTTTAAATATTACTTTTTATTACTTTAATAAACAGCCCCCGCCAAGTCAATTTTGTTTACGCCCTGGGCGTTTAATACGTCGAAAGCTCACTATATGTGGAATTTTGCTCCATAGTTTACTCAGCAGTGAAAGGGTACCATTCTTATTATTCTTCTTTTTATTATTATTATTACTATCGCATTGTTGAATTGTTCCACCAATCTCAAAATCAACCAGTGGAAGAATCCAGTGTATGTATTTAAATATGTGTCACGCTAAATTGAACATACCTGCTGCGGACTGTAGTTGAGATTCAATATCATCTAGATGTTGCTCAATCGACTTGTTGAGTTCCTGAAAACAAAGTATCAGGGTTAGACATTTCCTGTATGTCCTATTATTTATGTATTTATTTATAGACATTAAATACATTAAATACATAAATAAATAAATCTATTTTTACCACATATGTACTGTATCTGTGCCTGAGAAAAATTTCCCACTGGCCTGGCCTGATCGATTTCTCCCAATGCTAAAGGTATTCTAAGGGCTAGTAGTAATTCATAACATTTGAATTGCGTGTCATTTGTTATTTGTATCATTGTTTGGGTTAGTAAGTTTTAAAGTTAGTTTCTATCGCTGTAATACATAATTTATTAATCTTAAGACTACTATATGTATGTATCGTACATGTTTCTTGTCGCCTTGTGTCCGGTCCATGGTCTTGAAGATGGCGTCCCTGGCTTTGGTCAGTAGTATCTCGTGCTGCTCTCGGCCAACCGGGGCATCGCGTGACCGCTCCTGATCTGCCAGAGTTTTGTAGATCTGACGTACAGAAGACGCACAATGTAGACGTGTCAAGAGTCAGGGAATACTAAACTTGAGCATGCATGAGAGAGAGAGGGGGGAGGGGATAGAGAGAGAGAGAGAGAGAGAGAGAGAGAGAGAGAGAGAGAGAGAGAGAGAGAGAGAGAGAGAGAGAGAGAG
>JAVCKZ010005904.1:0-20652 GCA_034780755.1 Lepetodrilus elevatus | reverse complement strand
CTCTCTCTCTCTCTCTCTCTCTCTCTCTCTCTCTCTCTCTCTCTCTCTCTCTCTCTCTCTCTCTCTCTCTCAGTAATTATACCTCTCCGGATTGTCCACTCTATCCCTCCATCCATTCATGTAAAGGTATATAGTAATTATAATAATATATATTCTTATCAAGGTGTTCTTGGTCCGTAAACCATTGTGTTGTATACTATCCTGCGTCTATTTATTTACCACACTATAGCACATAAACAAAGGAACGCAAGTAATAATGACAAATCAGTTATAGCTATAGAGGTTCTGAGCGCGTATGAACATCTCGGTATTACCTTTCAAAGCACGTGTTGAAAAACCTAACACGCAAAAATCGATACGACCGTCTAGAGTGGCTGGTTGTCGGTGGAAATATTTTCGATTATCTTTTTTAGAAGTCGACTAGAGACTCGCATGCATGCTGCATAGGGTTCGACACAATGGGATGCCATGTCAAAATCTGGTTATAAATTAATGTAAATGTCAGCTTTAGTTCTCAGCTTATAAACAAGCCGTGTTAGGATACTGCTAGTATGTACTGTATACGCCGGACGGTGACAATTATAGCTGATAGCTCATTAGCGACCTTGTAACACAATAAGGGGGCGTAGCCAAGCTCTCTCTAAAACTCGCTCGTCGTTCAAGCTTTCCCTAAATATAGAAATCTTTCCCCCTATAATCGGCTAACATTTTCCTCTAAGGTTGATTATCTCAGAATTTCCTCATTCAATGACCAATAATGATAGGCTAGCTTACCGCGAGACAAAAGCAGCTCGTGTGAGGGGGGTCAGAGTTCGCCACTGCATGCCGGGACTGATGTGACGTCACCCAGTGAATGTGCGTGCATTTGAATAACAAAATAAATCGGAGGTGTGTGAGATAGCTTGATACACTGTCAGTTATTCTAAAGGCGACCTGTAGACCACATGTACAATTCGGATGTAGCCTGACGGAGCGCTAGACCAGACTCGTCCCCCCTTCCTCTCACACTGTCCTTCTATCACGGTCTCTCTCGCACGGCTAGCGGTGACTCCTGCCGACTCTAATATCACGGTCGGGATTCCCTCACTATCAGACTAACAACGACTGCCGCTAGCTCGGACACATTACAAGTGGTGGAGCTCTACCAGGCGTCCTGCACCATGAGATCTACTGAAATGGCTAACCATACAAGCACAGGATTGAACACAGAGTCAACGATAGCACTTTCTCAGAGCATGGATTCCGTTAGCACATCACCAGAAGAAGAGGTAAGTCGCCGCTCATCACGTCGTTTATCTGTCATCTATGCCCATGCCGTGGTGCTAACCCTTTTCCCATACACCCCGCTTTCATTCAGTTTTCCTATAATACTCGTGTCGTATAGTCCACGTGCATTTCGTGGAGGGGAACAGAAGGGGGCGTTCGCGGAAGGACGTGTTGAAGTGTGGGAAACATTATCTCTCTGATGTCGAGCGATGATATTCATTGTTCAGTCATGTGTTGAAATGCAACAATTCCCTAGTATTTATGCAGTGCTCGAGCTACTCGCACTGTAAATAACGTAGTACAGAAAAACATCGTCACCAGAAATTAATGCAAATTCACGTTTATCAGTGTTTATCTCTTATATTCAAGCCGATATTTATTCCGTCCTCATTTGCATATTTTCACCTGCTGCTAACACAGGCGTGTCGATAAAAAGGTGTTCTATTCAGTGCTCCAGAAAACTACCATTCAGAGTACGACCGACGGGGTTTATCTGTGCATAACGCAAGCGAAAATCCCAAATTGATAATCTCCTCTCAGATTTATTATCGGCTTGTATTAAATACCTTGCAGCGAGCGAATGACAATAAGTCTTTTCTAAAGGCTTCAATCGACAGCTCTAAATCTCCTTGTTCGATCGCCCTGCTGTAGCCTGGCACATGTTCATACAACCATAAAAGATTACATGAAATCGTCATTCAGTTGGAGGTCGGCTAAACTGGACATGTTTATTGGTATAAAACGAACGACGCTATAACATAATCCTGCAATCATGAACTACACTATACCCGTACACTCTCCTCAAAACCTGTTTGAAATTCCACTTGGCCTGTTCACGAATAGATTACGTTGTCTGTTAATGTTTGGCCCTACATTCTTTCCTCTTTATAGGGTGTGTGCGAGTTTACTTGGCCCTGCCACAACAACTGCTCGAACATGTACGAACCCTTTGAACTTTGTCATGATGTGCAACACTCAGAACGAACGGCTTGCTATTCAAAGTTCAGCCGCTATTGTCGTCATGTACATCTCACTCGATACTGTCCTAATGTTTATCACAGGATACGCCCCCCTTTCAAACCTTGCCTATAACAACGCTTAATTAGAAACGACTCGGAATTCTCGTTTTTATTTCACGAACACGCGCATGTGTGTTATAAAATGATAAAACACTTTTATATTGTTTGTCTAGATAATTGAAATTGCTTGTTTTATGATTGTTGATGAGCAAGGATGAGCGCTGGTTTCGTTCTGAAGTGTGTCTCGACACCCGATAACGTCGTGGATGTTGAAGGTTATCTCAGTAACTTCACCATTGTTGTCTGATTTATCTGCTCCGTAACAAGGTCTAGCATTCTTCTGGTCGAGTTGTGGCAGTATTTCACATGAGATATCCGTCTGTACAAAGATCGTTTCTTCGCATTCAAACTTGTATCTATTATTTACGAAAATGTCATCCGATACTCGAGTTGCCAAGCTGTGACCAGAGCAGAATAATTTGTTGAATAAATGTGAAACAAAGCTTCATAGTGATAATTCAACCCAAACGCTGCATCGACGAACAAAAATACCACATGTTAAGTGTTGGTATAGATCAGTTTGAAAAGGTACAGGCATTTTATATAAATTAATAATTATAATACATTCTCTCGCTTGGTGAACATGCATTTATCTAGTATAAAATAATTTATATTTACATTGTTGTAAATATTGTATCACTTCATCCAAACTAGTCCAGTTGGAGCAAGGTATAGGCTACATTGTTGACGTATGAATCTAGTGTTGAACATTGTAGTCATCATGGGCCCATCACGTTCATGCCTGGCTTGTCACATTGTTGTTATATTTGTAACATCTTGTTTCATTGTTTAACATTAGCAGGGTATAACTGTTTATATTCCATATTAACTTAATTAATGCTTTCGTAATTTGCCCCAAAATAATAAATACTAATTCTGGATTTATTTTATATGTGAATGCGGTAACGTAGAATATCTACAATATTCTATACTCATAGCAATAAAAGTACAAGAGACGGATACATATGAAGAATGGTGAAACTCTTTATCGTTTTATTTGAGACATCGGTGTATACCCATTTCCCGATGTATATCGACCATTATATTAGTGGCAGTCATCTGCTAGGCGAATGTTTCAGTTGATTCGAAGATTAGTTTATCTGTTATTTTATATTGATTCGTATATATCGTAATTTTAATGTTATTTGGATTGTTCATTGATGGTAATAAATACACAGTATATGTCTTGTCCGTTTCCCATTTGTCGATAGCTATTTATCAAACTACACACATTGGTAATTATAGAAGAACGGGCATCACACTACAGCAACGACAATGTTTACAATAGATCTATCGCGGAAGGAAGTATGCAGCGCAAACTGAATTGCATGACCTTAATTTAGTTAATATGTAACATGAACGAGCCGCACTCATTGATTATTCCTTAATGCTAACGGAGTGTCGATTCCATTAGCGGCAGATTCGAACATGATTGTCGGGTCAAGTCTAAGAAAAGTCCTGCCATTTGTGAATATTGCTCTTGTGTGTGGTTTGGAGATTTGACGTCCGTTTATTTTTCTTACTTTTTTTTCTCTTCGTATTTTTTCTTCTTCCCGTTTTTATGTATAAAAAGGAAGAAAGAACACGCCGATACTGCACCTGTCGCCAACACTTAATCAGCACGTGTGCGCACGAGCTGTCTGTCTGTGCGTCCCGTCTGCTAAAAGGAATCTGACGTTTACGAAGTGGGTAGAACTTCTGCTGACTACGGTCAGTGTGAGCTCACCCCGTTATAGCATTGCGTGAGCTCACCCTGTGTATAGTATTGTGTTCCTGATACAACTATTTAGAAAGTATTACCTGTATTTATTATGCAAAGGTTTTTTTCTGTGGTTCTGTTATATTTTAATGACTTTGAATAATGTCTGTGGGCAACACACCGTGCACAGGTATAGTTATTTAAATGTACGTTTAGCATCAATTGAACTGCATAAATGTACAATAGGCTATACGATGCATGGTCACGTTTAAACATTACATTTTAAAGAAAATAACAAAACGAAAAGACTGAATCTGGAGCATAGAACATGTTTTGCAAATAATTCGTCTGTACAATAAAACGTCTTCGTGAAAATTTATATACGGTTAAGTAAATTGATTCGGAAGTCGGCGACAGCACACAATAAATAAATTGTTATGGTAATGTAAGGACATACTGACATGCATTATAGGTTATTGTTAACGTGCACTAATTAGAGTGGTGTGCCACTTGACAAGCGGTGGTAAAGTTGATCCACCTGTTGACTGAGGCGCGGTGTTGAATGGTGCACGTCCTGTTTTGTCACTGTTTGTTGGTAAACTTCGTTTTTATTCACAAAGCATATAGAGGTCGAGTATATTAATGTCGTGCATATAGAGGCCTCCAATGTTGACTCGATCTAATGACAGCCAGTGATACTGAAGTAGATTGATATTGACCTACATGAATCTACCTATCAACAGCTGATCAATAGCATGGATGTTCATTAACTGAATGATATATATACGCGGCGGGACACTACTGCTTCATTTGACTGTAGAGCAGGGGGCCGCCGCTAGTGTACATGTCGTGTGTAAGTTATGTATACATGTAGGTACTCCGTTCGTAAAGTACCTGCACTAACAGTACATGGGTGAGGTCGAGTTTGATCACTTTGATATATACCTGCATGCACGTTCATCACCAGCATCTAGCTGAGGAATGTTGGCATGCTGAAAATGAAATGACGTCGGCTGAATGAGATAGCGGCCGAGGACTATATTGATCAGCGTTCGTTGGCAATGGCGCTTTTCAATGACTCGACCACATCGTCACTCTCCAATAGAAATACCCCCCCCACACACACACACACACACGCACACCACACACACCACTCTTCAGAGAGCACACCCATATGGATCTGCCACCGTTGTTGATGTCGGCGACACAGAGCACGCTAGTATGTCAAGGAAGAAGAGAACGAAGTCACTTTATTGCGAGTATCGAATGCCAACTGTCGGCGTTATTAGCCAGAACGGTGGAATACTGAATGCCGAGATGTTTGAGGAGGCTTTTACTGTCATACATTCTCGCTGTTCGATGAATGGAAACTCCCCCACCGCTCCGAGTTGCACTCAATTAACCTGACGTATATAGCTGTACTGCAACCTCTGTGGTGGCTCACTGGGTCAGTGCAGACAACGCCGCCCGCTCTGGGGGGTTCGACTCCAAAACATGGTTGGCCTCTCGCCTTCTGATCAAGTACGCGACTTTCCTGGACAGGTTTTCCCCGTTATTTTGCCCCACAACACGCCATCACAACTCTGGCATCATTCGTCTCGACAGACCACCAATCTTAACAAGTCCTACATACAACACATGCATCACATATAATGATCTACTATACTACTGTGTCTTCCAAGTGAAAGTTTCACGTTATAGAATGAATGGAATAATCTTGAAAGAAATCGATCCCAATTAAAATAACAACTAAGATATGGCCAAGGAAATAAAGAAAATACATGTAATCAGGAATTTAAATTTTCGATTTTTCTTATTTAGTTCATTGTATACCTGGCTCAATAACTTAAGCATCTCGACAATTCAGCCATTCAAAATGAATAGGCTTACTGTTCCGTATAATATATGTGTATTCATTTCTACTTTCGTGTGCTAAAGGTGTACGCAAAAGTTATGATATCATGTTGCAGTTGCTATCGCTATATTGTTATACTGAATGTTACCCCAACACGTGCAACTTGCGGTAGAAATACGAGACGACTATATATAAGAGGGCAAATCGGTTTCAATAAACAATTTCTTGTATTTAACTAATGTGATCGTCCTTGAGCTTGTATTGTGTAGTGTTAGTCTCGCCTCACCTGCGTATTGCTAATAACATGTGAGTATACATGTGCACATACATAGGTATTACAACACAGGGCCTACGGACGTATATATGCGTGATATACATCCACGCAAGTCGTATTACACTGGGCCATTACACTGCACGGAGAATAAAGGGAAAACCTGCCACATTAGACAGAATTGGTCAACTTATGTACGTTATTAGTTACAGATTTATACTCAATAAGGGCCGGCCGTAATTGTACATTCAACTACAGCCAATTAAGGGCTTATTATGTGCACCACGTGTTCTAATACGAGGTGGACGAACTTTCCATAGGAACAATTTCTTCATGTTTTGTATTCAAAGGCTAAGCGGACGTTAAAACCGTCACCTAATATTAAACTTAAAATATACACGATACATGTAATTATTTTATTTAATCAATTTAACCTCTTCATTATTTTCCTGTCAAGGATATGTGATATTGCCACATATGTTACATTGCTACGACTATGCACATTTTACAGCTAGATAACGAGACGAGGAAAGTGCACGCCGTTGATTTAGCTAATGACGTCTCGAGTAGTTTATATTACATTTGTAACCATATCTGATTAGTGATTAGCACCGATATCTGATCTGATTAGTGATTAGAACCGACATCTAATTTAATTGCCTTTTTGTTAACAAGGACATGCGTACAATGCCTACGGGGAAAGGCACAAGGCCTATTCTTACTGGAACCCATTATGCATGTAGAAGGTATAATTATATGAACTATATACTGCCATGCATTGTACATAATATAATTATTGTATATCAATTAGTAATATTCTGGGCTTGTATCACGTCAATGACGTCATGGACTCTTATCCTTTGATGACTTAGTCGCCGAATTATACGACAGTATTTGCGCATTTGTAAATTGTAATACGTGTGACGTTTAACGTATATGGTATACTAGTCAATATTCACTGGCTAATATCGTTCAACAAATGAACTATGCTTTTAAAACCAGACTTTTAAAGACGTTGTTATATTCAAAGAGGCATTTGACAACTAGACAGTCTCTGCAAGTTTCAGACTCGAACAAAGTGCATCGGAGCAGCGCGACGCTGGACCTTTGCGCTATACAAATACTTATTTATTTGTAAATTTGTAATATACTTCCGGCATACAACGAAGATATCCAAGTGTATGAAATTGATATATTATATGTTTACATAAAGAAGCTGTATATACGCTAAGCTACGAACGTAATCAAATATATACACATGCTAAAATTATTATGACTTCAAATGAAAATGGGTCACTTCCAATATTGCATGGCGTGGGAAAAATTGCCGAAAAAAATTTAATTCCAAAACGCAGTGGTTTGTTAAGATCGTCGTCGTGCATGCATATCATGTGTTCCATGGAGCGCACATTATTCTGGTATCGACGTCCCTGGCAGCGTTTATGACATTTCCCCTGGAGAGCCCTCGTCAAGAACTGGGGGATCACATGTACACACATAGTTCAGCGGTAATGCGGTTCTAGTTCACACTCCGCCGACTT
This sequence comes from Lepetodrilus elevatus, assembly GCA_034780755.1. Lineage (NCBI taxonomy): Eukaryota > Metazoa > Mollusca > Gastropoda > Lepetellida > Lepetodrilidae > Lepetodrilus > Lepetodrilus elevatus. The sequence goes on along the minus strand of JAVCKZ010005904.1, from coordinate 12,941 downwards.
TCCTATAGCTGCTTTCAGCATTTGCAGTTATGAGAAAATTGGCCCTCAAGACTTCATCGATAACGTGGTACGGGCGAGATGTTTTTTAAAGGCAATTTAGCTCGTTTGTTCGCGGCAAACATCACGGGAATAACATTATTGGAACATTGGAATGATTCTATTTACTGTCTGTGAAATATGCAACACGCCATTAATTTTTTAAGTATTCAGTTTTAATCAATGCTGAGTCGATACGTCTGCATTTTTCAGTTGGGTATAGATCCTAGGACAATTTTAATTGGCCTGCATATAGGACTAGTTGAATACTAATATTGATTTCATTAGCCCCTGAACGACATGGCGAACGGCAATGGGGACAGTACAAAATGCTTTAGTATTAATATCAACAGTTTAAGTTACTATATATATTATTTTTCGATGACATGTATAAGCATATATACTGTATTTGAAAATACCTCGTCATACATTCCTGGATAAATGTCAAATCTAGGTTTCCAACGACTCGATGGAATCTTCCACGATTCTAGACTTCAAAAGGCCAGGACAATATACCTGATGCAGTCGCCATGGCAACGAGTGCCGTACCAATATTTCAAGAATTGAAATCAATGGAAGACAAGTATTGCATTGTATTACATCACGTGACCGTGTCAGCTAATATAGGTGTGTAAACATGACATGCCAACAGGAAGTGGAGACGTTATCGGAGCATGGTGCATGTACACCGACATGAATTCCTGGCTTCAGTCTATGTAATCTCCACCAACATACTTGGGACTCTATTAGTTCACACTTGATAATCACCCCGTCCATAAATGGGGATCGTGCTGATGGCTTGACCCGGTTATTCCGGAATATTATGGCCGCCGTACCGTTAGATTCTCTGGTATATATAACCGTACGGTACCAAGCCCCGCACCGCCGCCCCACCTTAATTGATACAGCATGTCGAGGCGCTAGCTTCTCGCCAAATGTTGAGGGGCTGGAAGGAATGGTTGATTCCCTTCTCGTAAAGAATGGCGAGTGACTGTAATTGTGTAAGCCCCCAGGCTTCACTGCTCTCTAATGCAGTAATGAGTTTAATTGCACGCCACTCATTCCTACCAAACTGTGTGCGTATGGCATGGAGAGATGAACGTGTAGGATTTACTTGTTGGTTTAACACGTGTTACAGGAAGTGCAGAGGGATAACATTGGATACGGAAGTTGCTTTCCTTCATTCGCAATTTGGCAACTATTAGTTTTATTTGATTAACAATATAGACTTCATCCGTCAGCATCTTCTGTCTTACCTTAACTTTCTGCACGATTACTACGCCTTTGTCTCTATTTCTATCGTTGAATCGTGCGTTGAATGAGAACAATAAACACACGTATACGCACACTCACGCACAAACACAGACAGACAGACAGACAGACAGACACACAGACACACAGACACACACACACACACACACACACCAACATACGCATCCGTATAATATATTATAGGAACATTATAGGAACATATATACCCAGGCGCACTTGGACATCTTGGAATAGTCAGAACGATGTCCCTCTCATTCAGGGAAGGAATCACAAACAAAAGTATTATAGATTGTTGTAAAGCAATCGAAGCAAATGCATTTAGGAAAACAATTTGGACATTCGTTACCATGGTAACCCACCTTGAAGGAAGACACGCATGCTTATGCTAAGCTATTTAGACGACGTCCCATACGAGAATACTACGACGTCCGGTTCGAAAGTCCTTGTGACGAGCACGTATATATGCAGAAGACGTCCCACGCACCAACTCGCCCAGGATACAGCGTCACGCTATAAATGAATGCGTTGTATATACGACTCGTCCCATCTGTGTTTTAGTTTTTATATTATGGGATCCAATCGGAGTGATAGATTACCAATGCTTAGACCGCCATTGCACATGTACAGTTTGAAGTCGTTTTCGAACAATTGATTGCCCTGATCGGACGGTCGGAAGGTCGACACATCGGTCAGCAAATGTTTTTTGACAGTGAAGCAATGAATGGGCCCCGCAGAGAGACTGCACGTAGATATACGACTACTTTCTTACAATGTTTCCACTGCTAGGTTATCCGTTTTAATTTCTACACCCTTGACGGAGGTCATAGACGGATCTGTTGCCAAAGGAAGTCGGACAATCAATGTTTAATCAATTACAATGGTGAATGCATGTATTCCAGTCAAACATTGCTGTTTATCATTAATATATCTTGCATTTATCACGACGCGAGTACAATATACACGTGCATCGCCATGTTGTGCAAGCAGACAAAGAGTTAACAAGTAATGTCACCGTCTTACAGAAGTGAGGGGCTTGAATATGATAAATACATAAATAAATAAATAGGCTAGCATGGACATATGGAATTATATTATAAGGAGGATACAATTATAATACATACACCGGAATACAAGAAAACAACGTAATGTAACATAAATGCAATTGTTTGCGCATCATTGGGGTATATACAAGGCAAGATTTAAATGTCATTTTATATACATAGTCTATTAGACAGCGGTTTTGTCGCATGCAATTATGTAGGGTTCCTCCTCTTCAGTTCTTGCCGAATGGAGATCAACGTCCCGGAAGTAGCACATCATCCACGTTCAGGTTGTCCAAGAGTTTCCGCTCTAGCTCAAGACGGATGGATACCTTTTATCCATTAAACTATACGCAACAGACCGCCGTTAAAATTGCACTGACAGTATACAAAGCATCGATAGATTCATTTCCAGAAAGAGCAGAACTGCCTGCAGCTAGCCCCGAGTCTTCACCGATCCACCGTTCTCCAATATCTACAACGCCATTCATATTCAGTGAACTTTAATATTTTTTCTAGTAAGTGCATATTTGTTCGATCCGCTTACTTCTATTATATATATATTTACTATCGTTCAACCAGTCTTTTCCCCGGTATATTTACAAACTTGTAATTCTGAAGCAGTGTGTACTTTATTACCTGCCTATATCACACACCTGCCATACGTTACTGTACTCATATTACATAGTTTGCACCCAATACACTGTTGTCAGACAAATTGCATATTATTATGCCCGGCTGCGCGTTCTATAGACGTCCTTATTCGGATCTTCGTGGATGCAGAAGTTTTTCTTTGCCTCTCGCTAACAACAGCGAACTGAGCGCTAATTTGAAGACGTCACATGTTTGCCTCTCCAGTTTTATCGCTCAATTCGGAGCTTTATCAGATTTATCCTGATCGAGGATCGTTATTGACACGTTTGGCGGAGTGCTTGATAAATAGACGGCCTTCTACCACGTCTATACGGTTCTTCTCCATATCAACAAAAGACGACACACCACAACACGGACAATTGATCTGGACCTTGGCTGCATGGCAGCATACGGTCAACATCTATATATTACTATTAGAATGATCGATGAAAGCTGGTGGAATTAGCAGACTCCATCACTGGTACACGCTACATTACTGCACCATTCACGTGTGTACGTTGATGAACTCGTCACAGGAAGCAATCAGTGTCAACAATGGAACCTTTCGTCAGGACTCGGAGATTTGAGAAGAAGATTAACTTTGTTGGTAGTGTAATGCCTAATATACCAAGGTTGTTTTAGTAAGTTTTACCACTTCACAAATAAGGCTTGATTAATTTAGCTGTCATGCCATCATCGTTGGCATGGCCCTTTCCTGTTACGGGGTCACAGTTCATTATTTGCCATGCGGACGTTTAAGGGGAGGTAATCGTCCGTTATATTCATTCCTTCCTGTCTGCGACTTGGCTATGGCTGTCCTCGTGGTGTAGGAGGGACCGAACTAGCGGTAATCACCTCTGTTCCTCAGCACGGGCAACCGAGAGCGGCGGAATGATGACAATAAAACTACAGAAGGAGCTACACTGCCGGGGGCAATAGTGGAAATATAACAGCCCGAAGCCGTAGTTGCTAGTACCCAATCTATAATGAAAGTGGCTCCATTCCCTGCAATCTGCTCAGGAGAACGAACAGCCAAATAGCTGGATCCCGCAATAAACACGCACTTTGCCTTAGCATATAGATGTATAATACTCTACAAGAATATAAAAGCACACTTTTCAGATCAATACTTTAATGTGAAAGTTTGAGAATAACGTACAGTAATGTTTTTTTCTTCCGTCCTCGTAACGAACAGTTATTTTTATACTCATGGAAGTCATCAGTAGTAGGATCGTGACAAGTATGCATACACTCGGAATTCAATAATTGTTATTATATTATAGCATTGGCAGGGATAAGCATGTTTTATTCAGTTCAATCAGCAGATAGATGGCAATTAGACTAGCGTGCTAGGAACAGGTGCTCGCATGTGCAGCTCCGTATAGCTGGGATGGCCTCCGACATTTTCTTCTGATGTTCTGTTCCCTTCCCGTTGTGGCTGGAACTTGTATGTATGTTCCACGCAATCTATACACCGCTAGACGTAGTATTGGTTTGTTAATACGTAAAGAGATATTGTATAGTGTAGAAATACAGGGAAACTATGAAGAGAAATGACTATTGATTGCTCTGGGGTCTGTTGATAGACCAAGCATTGCTGTAGCTCGTAGCTCTAGTGGAAGTGTCGATGACTGATGGTGCTAGTCTTCTTACGCTCTGTGTTAGTGTTAGAAATATAGCCTTGGAATGGATCTCCTTAGACTTGGCGTATACTTTACTTGTAATTGGCTCGTGGTTTGTCTACACTTATAAGTCCATACAAGATTCATTCAACTTCAGGATTAAACTTAGTTTTATCATACTTACATTATACAAGGGAATGCCATGATAATTATATTTAGACAAATGAAGTGGTAGATTTAAGATGGAATAAGCATAAGGCTATTTTTCCTAAGGCTCAATACTTTCTATTTGGCAGGTCAATACTTTGTTGTATTTAATATGCTTCATGGAAACATAACCAATGCTTGAAATAAAGGTTTTGGTATGAACATTAATATTATTGATGAAACAATTGCATCTTGCCTAAAAGTATTTTCAGATTGGAATAGAGAACTCTATATATATATATATAAAACAATATATTTTCAATGCCTGTTTTATTCGTATTATAAGTAGCACACTAGTGTGATGACATTGTGTGCATCCTGTGCAGACCACTCTGAAGGGACTTGTTTAAAGACAGTTTTAAAGAGATTTTCTATCTGGTTCTTGAGTTAATGAAAACAATGTTATATATATGAATGTTGGCACTTTATGTAAGCAAGTATGTAGCACCTCATGGAATTTGGTCTCGTGACCCATTAGCTTCATGGCACAATGAATGCTACTGACTCAACCTTCATTCCTTATATAGTGACAGTATCATTGTCTGTCCATCAATGAACGTCATAGAAGTCAATATCGGTCATAGCACCATGAATGTCAAAGTCCATTAGCATTCATGGCAATCGTTGATTGTTCTATCATCATACGCTTGTTCTGTCATCATACGCTTGTTCTTCCGTCGTCATATAATTGCGTCGTCATATAATTGCGTCACAACATGTCAATTGTTACTGCATAGTTATGTGCACTGAAACATAACTTATAATATACGGTAACTGATTTAATAATTCTCTTATTTAGTTAAGTAGGGATGTACTATGGAACTATATTTTTCAGAGCGAGATTCCTGGGCCAGGGACGTACGGCGCGGGAGGGATACCGCAGGCCGCGGTGGAGGAGAAGGCCACACGGTCCATCAGTACCAAGGGCTTAATGGAGGCGGGCGCTTCAACACCGCGGAACCTTCCTACTATGGTCAGCACCTAGAAAACCATTGTAATAACGGCAGACCCTGAAGCAATATTAGGCAATCATTCAATCAGAACAATGCCAGACTAGAATTCAAGGGTTTAACATTCTCCATGCTGGAGGCAACCGGAAACACTTTAAAGAGCAGTGCATGTGCATAAGTAATCCAGCAGGGAGAGGGTTAAGTTTGAATCTCATTTGGATATATTGTAAACATATTTTTTTAAACTGGGAAACTATAATTTATTATATCAAACAAATGAAACACTTTCCATTTAAGTTTGGAAATTGGTGTTACTGTTACCATAAAATATTCTTGTTCCAGGCCAAAATATGATTCTAATTAAAATAACTGGTGAAGAGTGACAGCTAATTATTTAATCATCTATACTTTACATAATAGTGTTTCACATTAGTTATCTATCAATGCATTAACTATTTTCACATATTTGTTAAATTATGTGATAATGTTATTGAATCTGCATATGACTTCTCGGTGTAGTATATATCCTTGTTACTGTTCCAGGGGTCAGCTTTGGGACCAGGGACATACAATTTCCATAGCTTCACAGACGACATGAAGAACAAAGTGACCAGTGTCCGAGGTCCATATGATCTGTTCTCTGGTGACCGGAACAAACCTATGACAGTGGGACACTTTGCTGCACCTGTACGTAAGCTTGTGATGTCACAGTGCCAACATATTTCGACTTGTTTATTATCGTCGTAAATGGGTAATTCTTAGTTAAACTTCATGTTGAGCAATATGAGCACTTGCCATAATTATTATTGTTTATATTGTCTGCAAGTCCTGAAGTATCATATCAAATTCACTTAGGCAAATAATCCATAATTTCTCTATATTTGATCAGTCGCACTCAATACAACCTTTATCTCTACCACTGTAAAGTATTGATTTACCTATTTATTCCAAGTTACCATGATTGAACTACACATGTTAATGAATAATTATATTTCTCAGAATCTGGCCGACCTAGGGCCGGGCCAGTACGAGCTCAAGTCATTTGTGGGCGACTTGAACTCGCTGCACAGGAAGCGTCAGGGGAAGTTTGGGAAGATGGTGCAGTACCCCGCCGCGCCCACCGACAGGTTCTTCTGTAGCACGCTGTCGCAGACGCAGACAATAGCGGTACGGACAGATCGCAAAATGGTTTCTTTATACTCCAGTAAAATACTGCAACTACCGTACATCACAAAATTAATGCGTCACTAATTTAATGCGACCTCGAGATTTTAGACGTAAATGCGACACCAATAAAATGCGAATAGTCATGTCTCCATACATGTTTTTTCCCGGCAATTAAATGTGACAATACAGCGGTCGCATTTTTCGCATTAATATTCTGCTCACATTAATTTCACGATTTACAGTATATCACGATAGTGTAGATTCCATATGTACTGCCTTATCCCCCTTTGAATATGACTTCAAGCGTTACAGTGTTAGAAATTCAAGAAATAATAAGGGTCTCCATAGGCCCAATGTTAATGGTGGAGTCCTATAGATGACTTTAACATTGCAGATTTTCAAATGATACCCAGTGCCCCCTTTATTTCAAATACTACATTATGTTGGTCGTTTAAAAAAAAATGGTATTCTTGAATTTAAGGATGTGAGTAAGCAGATAAGAGTCGTCGCCTATGAGTGAGATATTCCCGCCGCAACGTTAAACATTAATTCAATCAATCAAAAAAAAGCAGATAAGAAATGTTGCAATGTTTAATGATTTGTTTCAGCACAACCCGGGTCCAGGAAATTATGATCTCAAGCAAGTCATCAAACCAGCGTCATCACACGCTCCTGGCTTTTTGTCATCGTCTCAACGGAACGACCGCATGTCTCAAAGATTCTTCACTAGGAACTTTGTAAGATATTCTTAGAAATCATTTTTCTTTCATATCTTTCATCTATGCAGCAAGTTGCAAATTGTGTTCTCCTGGGCTGTGTTTCAAGAAAGGAGTGTATATTTATGTCGTATGTAAATTACGCGCGGTTGCTTGTATTACGTCATTTACGTTGATTGTATTACATCATTTACGTCCCGCCTAAATATACACCCCTTTCGTGAAACACCCCCCCTGATAAATTGATAAGCTGTGATACAAGTAAAAGAATCTTCAAAGCGTCTCAAAACCCAAATTTTATTATTTTTCATAAATGTAAACTTCAAGGTGTGCTTATATGTTGTTCTTATCACCGTAGGAACCTAGTTGGTGCTGGGTATAACTTCAGGGTGTGTGTTATATATTCTTATCTCCGTAAGAACCTCGGGTATAACTTCAGGGTGTGCTTTATATGTTGTTCTTATCACTGTCAGAACCCAGTTGGTGCGGGTCGCTACGACATTCAGAAGTGGGACGAGGCCCAGCATCAGAACGGACACAGCAGCGTTTTCAAGTCACGGTCAGGAAATCTGTCCTCTGCCATGGACCGATTTTTCAAGTGAGTAACTGTTGATAAATATATACAAATTGCCACATGCCAAGTGGAAAGAAATTATCACCTAATTCTTGGCTTTATATGAAATCATTGGTTGATTGGTAGTACAAGGATGGTTAACATACAAGATTTGAGTTAGTCGGACATCAAAGCTGTTCTGAGTTCTAAGATGATTTGTTCTGCATGTTCAACAATAATTTTGAAATGATGTTGACATTACTGGCCTAGGTTCCTTAAAACAAAGTTGAGTTTGAGATTTTGCTCTGCTGAGATTTCTCTCAGTGGTGTAACTTTAGTAACATTACAGCTGGGTTGGAACTGGAAGTGTTACAAGTCAATGTGAGAAATCTCAGATGAGCAAAATCTTAAACTTTTATAATCTGGTCCTGACCACTTATTTCTATCTACATGGAATTGACATTTCTGTTGGATGTTGTGTTGTTGAAATTCTGACTAATTTCATTTTCCAGAGAGCGGATTCGAGGCAAGGATGTTCATCGGAAGGACAGACAATTCTTGGTCCCTCCCGAGATGCCCAACCGGAGAGCTGTCACAGTGGTGTAATTCTAGATGGCCATCAGTGGTACAATTTTAGACAGCCGTCGCAGTATAATTATAGAGAGCTGTCACAGTATAAATCTAGAGAGCTGTCACAGTGGTACAATTCTAGACAGCCATCACAGTATAATTCTAGAGAGCTGTCACAGTGGTGTAATTCTAGAGAGCTGTCACAGTGGTGTAATTCTAGAGCTGTCACAGTGGTGTAATTCTAGATGGCCATCAGTGGTACTATTCTAGACAGCCGTCGCAGTATAATTCTAGAGAGCTGTTACAGTATAATTCTAGAGAGCTGTCACAGTGGTACAATTCTAGACAGCCATCACAGTATAATTCTAGAGAGCTGTCACAGTATAATTCTAGAGAGCTGTCACAGTGGTACAATTCTAGACAGTCATCACAGTATAATTCTAGAGAGCTGTCACAGTGGTGTAATTCTAGAGAGCCTTCAAAGTCATATAGTTCTAGAGCCATCACTGGTATAATTCTAGAGAGCTGTCACAGTGGTTTAATTCTAGAGCTGTCACAGTGGTGTAATTCTAGAGAGCCTCACAGTCATATTATTCTAGAGCCATCACTGGTATAATTCTAGAGAGCTGTCACAGTGACTATATTCGATTCATGACTCGATGGACCTGAGGGTGATACTTGAGTGATTAAATTGTCAATGAACCTATTATTGTGTCGCCCAAGAGGTGTATGCTCGCCACATTGGCAGGAGTATGCGAGAACTGCAAGATCACCAATGAAACATATGGTAGCTGCTTTTTATAATATTAGCGCTGCTCGATTTGTCATAATACGGCTAGCCGCTTTGAAAGATGCATGCATAATATCACATGTCACACGATGCCGAGAATGCAAATCAAACAACCCGTCTCACTTCTGTCCAGCTGAAATTCACCGTGCCGGTCGGCTGGAAATTTCCTGGTTAGCTTGCAAATAAAGCGGAAGTACCATGCCAAACCTATCTGTTTTGGCAAAAGAAACGACACTAATGTATTCTTTTTAATGCAGTTCAGACAAGGAAATGAGTCATGTTAATATTTCTTCTTTGCTCTCCTGTGTTTGATTCAAGTATTTGCTGCACTTGCTCGATCATCTGACACTTGGGCCATTGAGGTCATGAATCGAATACACCTTTCATGAATAGGCCATTATACCTAGAACATTCGTCATCCAAATGATCTTAATTTGGTTAGAACACAGGTGCAATTAATTGTTTTTACATTAAAAATGTACCACCAAAATGACCTAATATGAATGGAGACTTGAATACAGTAAGTAATGAGTGTTATCTTTGACATGTATGTATGCTTTTAATTCGATTCACAAAGAGGTTGAATCAAGTTAAGACTTTCATCTTAAGATTTTAATGCTATTGTTCGATATATATTTATTTATATACACTTTTCTATATCGACCTTTATTTATATATTTAACATAAATGAATTAATGAGCTTGAATCATAACCTGTTTGAATGAAGTTAAAAGACTTTCCATCTTATATTTTGACTTTTTGACTATGTTTACTTTATTCACTTGTTCTAAATGTACAAGTTGTGTATATATAATGCATTTTAGGGCACATTTAAATTGAATCATGACTTAATTATATTTATATATATGAAGGTTGCAACTATCATAATTATCTATGCATTGTCAGGAAAGTTTTATTTTATTATTTTGTGAATGTCCATTATTTAAAACTGATGATCAAGATTATCATTTAGTGTTCTATTCATTTGTCCATTACAAAATCTATCATGTCCATACTTCCTATTTCTCGATATAACAGTTGTTTTCCAAATTTGTTTGAGGGCAAATTACTCTATAAAATAGCAAATAATTAACATCAATAAGAATAAGAATTAACAGGTTAAATAATGCTCATATGTAGACAGAACATGTATATTTCCACGTATAATCACATTTGTATATTTGACCATAGACTGTAAATCATGAAATTAATGCGAGCAGAATATTAATACGAAAAATGCGACCGCAGTATTGTGGCATTTAATTGATGCGCAATAAATAACTATTCACATATTGTTCACATTTTACGTCGAAAATCTGGAGGTCACATTAAATTAGTGACACATTAATTTCGGGATTTACAGTATGTGCTTAAGATTAAGACATTAATTTGAATTGTTCAGCATAATTTAGTCATTTTTTTTTAACATTCTGAAAAACTCATTCATAAAGTTAGGGATAATGACTGTAGTATAGTTGGGTTAATGCACTGAATACACATCACTCCTCCAGGATTGGGACTTCTTTCATTTGCAATTGCCACAATGCCTTATTTTGTATTGGCTTAGTTATTGTTGTCACTCTATATTCCAAGTTTGTGGTGCTTTGTATGCAGTTTGCTTTGTCTGGTTATTTACATGAATTATCTTTGCAGTATATTACATTATATCTAGGATTTGAACTGTACATGTGGACAATAGTTGAGTGCTTATGCTAGCAGCATTGGTATTACTGTGCGTTGTTGAAATACAGTATGCTATGAGAATGAAATATTATCGGGACGTTGACATGCGAGTCTAGACGAATCCTCTTAGAAGGCAATTGCTTGTTAGTCTGGCCTTGCAGAAAATGTAACTCTCTCATCAATCAAACTTGTCGTGGCTCTTGAGTATTAATATTCAGTATTTTGTTTGTGCAATATCTAGATTTGCTCAATGGTGAATTAGGTTTGGCTTTATTTTTTTCTGTGAAAACAAACAAGACTGTCCAACTGGAATTTTAACCTCGCTGCGGGAATCTTTCACCCATTTGCTACGACACTTGCAGAGGAAATCATGAAGCTATGTTATGTATGCACAAGTTTGAATACTAGTACATGTATTTCAAACATTAACTGGTGTTATTTATGTTGATCAAACGTATTAAATTGTTATTTCAAATTAGTTTTACTCAAACATGAACGGAAACCTTTCAAAATAAAGCTGCTCATTAATATATTTGTTTACAATACAGATAAGTATTTCCCCACCCAGTTCGATTGATATTCACCATAACAGTATTATGTTTACACTTGATGTACCAAGGTACACTACCATTATCATTTATCATTGTTACGCTGTTGTTCACTGCTGCTTGTAATAAAGTGTGCTGATGTAATATCGATTTGGGTTATTGTTTGCCTAGACATACGGAATACATCCTGAACACTGCTACATTGGGCATTGCAAACAGGAAGAAGGGTCAAAGGTCAAGGTAAATATGTAGATATTTAAGAAGTCCTTAGGTAAGCCACAGATATACAAGAGAACATTTCTCGGCTTTCGATTTGGACCAGTTAGTTGACATGCAAGAGCATCTTTTCTCGGCTTTCGATTTGGACCAGTTAGTTGACATGCAAGAGCATCTTTTCTCACTAAGAAGTTTCGAGAATATGGGCCCTGGTTTCCAACATTAGTTGAATTGCCCATCGTAAAGCCATGCCCCATCAAAATGTCCCTAAGTTTTACCAGGTTATGTGTTATGTAAAGGTTAAAGTACGAGAATGTCTTTGTGCCAGTAGGAAGACCGAGGGGAGGTGGGTGGAAAAGTAAGACCGACTGAGGGCGTTTTCTATGGTGCGTTCAAAGACGAGGGCTTGCAAGCGGCTTACCAAACTGGCCAGTCTCAAGAATCATGAACATGGGACAGGGAATCAGTTTAGCCAAGCAGCTTACTCAGCCCTGTGCTAATTGTAAATTGAACACACCCAGGGTTTAGAGCAGTTTTAAAGGTTTTTTTATGCACATACCATGCTTGAACTAGGCTAGATATATGCTGGCTGTTGGTACTATCTCATGAATATCCTGCTGCAGTTAGAACACCTGTATGGACAGAATGGCATGGAAACGCTCGTCTGGATAGACAGACCACCATGCAACGTTAACTTTTACAATGGATGAATTCAGAAATATATTTCACATATTTGCGACAATTAGAACAGAGATAAGACTTTTCAATACCGACAAGCGAGTGAATAACATATATAATATTAAAGACCTGTGAGTTTAAAGACCTAATATCACAAAATATTTATGGTTGTTTTGGACTAGTTATTACACAACCAAATACTTTTCCATAGGCCACAATGGTAGAGTTTGGATTGATGTAATCTTTAGGAAGGAAAGCAC
>JAVCKZ010005793.1:0-20665 GCA_034780755.1 Lepetodrilus elevatus | reverse complement strand
CGACGCTCTTGTAGGCTCCAACGTCAACGCTTTTTATTGTGGCGGGAGCCCAGTTACAACTATTGTAGCACCACAAGAGCGTCGTGCAACGACCTCCAGGACATGAACACAATCCTGTGGTAACTTACCTAGCCTTCTCTAACTCTGTGACTAGGTTTTCTGTCAACTGACGGACAAGGTCTGTGTACGTCAACTGTTCGTGCTCTGCAACCTGAAACACCAAGAAGCAACGTCCTGAAGCAACGGCGCTATGTCTTTCTCAAAGGCGTTGAAGTGTAATTCTTTCAAAACCTCAAATAGGGGATTACTCTTATAGTCATACAGTGTATGGAGGCATTGCCCTTTAGTATCAGTATAATTAAGAATCAATTTAACTTATTTTCTTGATATAATTTATCATAATAACTTTCACAAACAGAACAAAGTTTTCCTTTGCTTTCTGTAAGAGTTCTGTAAGCACCACCACGAACGTTAGCCATTTTAACAAATCTGTTGTTGATCAAATAAAAACACAACACACTGCAGTTACCAGAGTACAAAACGAGTAATATTTACAGATAAATTATTCGTCAAATCAAGATTACACAACGTATTTGTATTATACTCCAAGCTGAACGCTAGAATCCATCTGACAACAATGTACCCAAACAATGCCGGATAACAATGCCAATAAAATCTATTTTCACAGACATTAGGATACCACACATATCTCCGCGGTCTAGGCCTCTCGTTCTGTTATGCTCTACTGATCAGTGTCTCCGCGAAATGTGATCGCTACCCTGATTGCTTCTCAAACAATGCTGGCTGTAACACCGACGGTCGACTTAATTACTATCGACAGACGATTATCGGTCACTTTTACATGACAAGGTTATCGATAATGACAACGAGTATCGCTGGCAACAATATCAACAGCCAGATCAAAAGCAAACGTGAATCAGTAGGAGAATTACTGTGTTAATTTTGCAGGAAGTATGCCTCGATGTATTTGACAAACGGTATTGATATCTGATTTAATACGATAATGTTGCTTGTATTGATCGATGTATCCGAATTCGTCGACAATTAAAGGATCAGGAATAATCCTATTGTATATAAATACATGTAGCAATAAGTGATAGTATTATCATAGCAATAGCAATAGAGAGAGAGATAGAGAGAGATAGAGAGAGAGAGAGAGGGAGATAGAGAGATAGAGAGACACACACACATAGAGAGATATATAGAGAGACACATAGATAGAGAGAGTGTGTGTGTGAGAGAGAGAGAGACACACATATATATATAGAGATACACACATAGAGATAGAGAGACACACATAGAGAGAGAAACAGAGAGACAAAGAGAGGAGAAAGACACAGAGAGAGGGTATGGTACACAGATATACTAGTAGATAGATAGAGAGAGAGAGAGAGAGAGAGAGAAGAAAGACAGCGAGAGAGAGAGAGAGAGGGAAGATACAGCGAGGAGAAAGAGAGAGAGACAGAGATAGAAAGAGAGAGAGGGAGATACAGACACTGAGGGAGAGAGAGGAGGAGAAAGACACACAGAGGGTAAGATACAGAAAGACAGAGAAAGGAGAATAAAGGAGAGAGAGAAAGGAGAATAAAGACAGAGAGAGAAAGGAGAATAAAGACAGAGAGAGATACATAAATGAGAAAGAGAGGGAGGCAGGGAGCTAGAAAGAGAAAGAGAGAGAGAAAGAGAGAGGGAGGGAGAGACAGAGACAAAGAGAGGATGGAGGGATAGTGATGCTGGTAGCTACCTAACGATCTCACCTGTATAACCTGCTCGTCTATATCACTGAAGACGCTGACGTCACTGTAGAGATTTCTCTTGCGGCACGACGGGGCTTTGGGGGATGGGGGTTCAAACACGGTGGGGATCTGGAGAGCTTCCATCAGCTGTTCCACTGGCGGCTCTTCAACAGGCTCCTTGCCATTGGACATTTCAGGCTGGATAACAGGATAGAAGAAGAACCATTAGTATCATGGTATACCCACTCTTTCCAATGTTGGTAGTCCTTCTCAACAACGTTTCATAGCATTTCTTTAGATTTCAAAAAGAATAATAGGATATAAGATGCCTATGTCATATTTTCTTTCAACAACTGTCAACGAACACCATCATACTTTTATAAGCTTGGAAACACGTGAATTAGTCTTTATATTAATATACCAGAAATACACTAACCAGAAGTACTATTACTAACCGGAAGTACTATTACACTAACAGGAAGGACAATATACTAAACGGAAGTACTATACACTAACCCGAAGTACTATATAGTAACCGGAAGTACTATACGTTAACCGGAAGTATTATTTCTAACCGGAAGTACTATACACGAACCGGTACTATTACTAACAGGAAGAACTATATACTAACCGGAAGTACTATGTGCTCTGTCTTGAGCTCGTCCTCCAGCTCCTTCTTGATCTCCACCTGCTTGGCGGCCAGGAGATGCAACATCTGCATAGACTGCCGCTTTACCAGGTCCGACGTCGTGCTCTGCTGTTTCTCACGCAGTCGTAACGTCATCGTTTTCTGCTTCTTCTCCCTCTTCAACGTCATCGTCTTCTGCAGGTTGTTCTTCTCGTTCTCAAACTGGACCGTCATCATCTATGGGGTAAAAAGTGACGAATATTAGTGGATTCACATGGAGACAAAGGAAGCTTATTGCTAAATTAGAAATTTCAGGTTGGACTAACAACATAATTATTGTCCTTAACTGATCCTCTGTAAACATACCCAATCTGAATCATATCTATTATCAAGTCATTTTTATTTCATATGTTACGTACAATTCAGTACCAGTACCAGTCAGTGATCACAGGTTTACTGCAACATGAAAGCACTATAGATGTTGCGGGTTTCCTCCTTCCATAAACTGACAAGCAGTCATAAAATAGCTCGAGATTCCTCTAGCCTTCCCTGCTGACCATAAGATACTTTAAAAATGGATATGGTCATGTATGGGTATGGTATGGTATGACCATACCCATAGTAAAGGTATCGTGGTCAGCAGGGAAGGTTAGAGGAATCTCGTCTTATGATAAAAGTGACAGAATCTTGAAAGCGGCTCTAAACCCTGATACAAAAATAAGGTAGCTCTGACACCCACCTTTCTTTCGTTGTCCTTCATTCTTTTCCTCTTGCCTTCCATCTGCTTGTCGAACCTATTGGTGAGGTCCCTCAACTTGTTCTCCCATTCCTTGTTGATCTCCTCGGAGATCTTCTTGACCTCATGCTTCCTGTCGGAGTGGAATCCTCGGATCATCTCGTCCTCCTCCACACGGAGCTTCTCCTCCAGCTCCATCTGGGCATTGAACAGCTGCTCTCTCTTCTTGGCCTGGAACACCAGAGATAGGAGCCGTTAGGTGAAATTGTCAGTGAAATTATCAGTGATATAAGTGTCAGTCTATTCCTAGGTTCTTGGCCTGGAACACCAGAGACAGGAGCCGTTAGGTGAAATTGTCAGTGAAATAATCAGGGATGTAAGTGTCAGTCTATTCATAGGTTCTTGGCCTGGAACACCAGAGATAGGAGCCGTTAGGTGAAATTGTCAGTGAAATCATCAATGAAAGTGTGCGTCTATTCCTAGGTTCCTGGCCTGGAACATCACCGATAGGAACTTTCAGTGACATTGTCAGTGAAATTGTTAGTGAGATTCGCAGTCAATTCCTAGGCCAAGAGGAACCTTCAATGAACTTATTAGTGAAATAGTCTATACCTAGGTTCATGGTGTGGAACATCACCGATAGGAAGCTTCAGTGAAATTGTTATTGAACTACTCAGTCTATTCCTAGGTTCCTGGGTGCATATTCTCGAAATGTTCTTATGAACTTCGTAGCCTAAGAACAGTTCGTAGCCATACTATAAGAATACTAAAGATTGTCGTACGATCGTGGGAACGTTTCGAGAATAAGCCTCTGGAACACAAAGATGGCAACCTTTGGTGAAATTGTCAGTCTGTTCCTAGGCTCCTGCAACGTCAGAGATAGGAATCGTTAGTGAAATTGCTACTTGATCTAATCAATGTATTCCTAGGTTCATATTTTGTCACTACTATCGTCAGTAAAATACGGACAGTTTGTTGTGCATTTTTTTTTCTTTTTCCAGTTTTTAATTTGGCATGCATTGAAGAACCGATTCAGCGTTAAAATCAGTTATGTAGGTTTTATCATATTTCAATAATAGTAATTCAATCTAGATACATTATTTATTTTTATTTTTATTTTTATTACTGTATTATTATTATTATTATTACATTATTTATTTTTATTATTATTATTATTATTATACTAATAAACACAAACATTATACATCAAACTTCAGACTATTGTATTCCTGTTCATGGTTCTCCAGATAGTTTAATTCCAATCTCCACCTTACGTCAATAAGACACAAACTGTTTGATTGATTACAAGTCAGGCGATCAAACACTGCCTATTGTAAAACACGACGAAATAATTTCATAAGTGGTCTTGCATGTTTATGGACATTCCATCTCGAACCGACGGCGAGAACAATAATGTCTTGCTGCACTTCGTTCGTTGTCTTGCTGTGGCTGTAAACTATGTTCAATTTAACCCGCGGCGTCGACGACAGCATGGGGACATCGTTACGACATGGTGTGCGTTAAATGATCCACAAGCAGACATACTTTTTCCATTTAAGCCATTCGTCATATTTATTTCTGTTTTGCTAATGATAATAGACGTGTGATTAAGATAAATAGAACCGTATGTTGACGGAGTATTGGATATTTATTGCATATGGTTACAAACTGAAAACCTTCTATGGAATAGGTCCCTACATCATGTCGACAATACATCACACTATCACAGCGAAATACTTTACTTCCATCGAGGGATACTTCAATATACTCTGTTAGTAATAGATTCCCAACTAGACGTGAGTGGATGGTATTGACAAATCCGTACTGATTCTCACGTTGTCCCAACAACAAAAAAGAATTTGATCGCTTAAAGTGGCGAGTTATGTCACATGTATGAGCGGACATTGATTGAAACATCCCTGATGCAGTGTGAATATGATGAAGTCATGCGTTCAGTAGGAGTTTATTTAACTTCATTTGTATTTTTCTCCCGATCCGCACCACAAGTCAATTTTATTGATGCATCTGGAGTACGTATCTAATGGTGTATAATAGACCAGTGTACAGAAGATGAAGAGAATACACTACAACTGAGAATACACTTATGATTGTGAATACACTTCAGTTGAGAATACACTACACTAGATCGACTAGATCGAAGATGAAGAGAATACACTACAACTGTGAATACACTTATGATTGTGAATACACTTCAGTTGAGAATAGCCTACACTACACTAGATCGGCATGAACATGAGAGAAAAAACAAATCCAGCTCGTGTGGTGGTTAGGAGAAAAAAAATGAAGAGGATACACTTTAATTGACAATACACTAATGTCTATGGTTGAGAATACACTTCAGTGAAGTCTCGTCTTCAGTTAAGAATACACTACACTATAATAAACGCAGTTCGTGTGGTGGTTAGGAGAAGAAGGTGAAGAGAATACACTACAATTGAGAATACACTATGGTTGAGAATACACATCAGTGAAGTCACGTCTTCAGTTGAGAATACACTACACTAGATCGAAGATGAAGAGAATACACTACAACTGTGAATACACTATGATTGTGTATATATATCTTACAGTGAATGTGTATCAGGGAATATGTATATTCCCTGAAAATTTCATTGAATCTGTATATTATCTGATTAGGCCAGATAATATAAAAAGGCAATATTTGTATACACATTCACTGAAATGGTGTTTCATCTACGAAGTGACTAAAACGACATGTAGATAAAGATAGATGGACATTTTATGTAAGTGTCACTTTGTTTAAAAAAATACATACACACACATGCATACATCCAACACAAAAACAGTGAATCTGTATATTATCAGATATACAGATTCACTGAAATTTTCAGGGAATATACATATTCCCTGGTTATACACATTCACTGTAACATATACACTAGATCGACTACACTAGATCGACTTCAACAAATAATAAACGCAGTTCGTGTGGTGGTTAGGAGAAGAAGGTGAAGAGAATACACTACCATTGAGAATACACTATAGTGAAGTTCAGTTGAGAAGACACTACACTAGATCGGCATGAACACTAGGAAACAAACGCAGTTCGTTCGGTGGTTAGGTAAGTAAAGCACGGATTACAATTAGGCGGTGTCAAGATTGTAGCATCAATAATTTAAAACGTTGATCTCGTGTGTAGTAACATCATATCGATCGCCGTGCATAGTATGGTGAATCATCTCGCATGAAAACTGAAAGATCACGTGTCATGATGAGTGATGGAAACACATTGTATTATTAAAATAACCGCCACATTTTTATGCATGCAAGTTGTAACATCGAATGGATGATCAAAGAAGAGGTAATCCTAGAAAAAAACCTGTTTCAAGTTGGAAAGCTTAAACCATTAAAACATAAAATATGTATGAGCTTGGTAAGAGTATTGTTGATCAAATTCGAATTGGGCTGTTGTGCTCGCAGGTTTACTGCAACCTTCAGCACTCCGGATGTTGTGGGTTTCCTTTTGCCCTAAACTGACAATTCGTGATATAAGTGAAATAATCTTGAAAGTTGCTCTAAACCGCAATTACAATATAAAAAAAACCCAACTAATTGGGCTGGTAGAAGCCAACATCGGGAGGACCACTATTAACCCGCTCCCTGCTGGATTAGACACAGCCATAGCACTGTTCTTTAGGGCATCTCCGGTTACCTCCAGCAGTGAGTGGGTTAGATAATAAAGATGATAAAGACAGAAGGTGGGACAACTATCGTTTCTACAATCTAGATTCAGACCAATCCCCATTGAGCTGCATAATGATAACCAATCTCATTAAAATCAGATCGCTGGGTTACGGAGCGAATATCATTATATCTGTTTGAGCGTTAGTTTAGGATCTTATTTTAATGAGACTGAATGATAACATGGTTTCCCCATGCATATGTTTTTGTGACATACATCATTGCGTAATGTTATACGAACATCTTTAAACATATAGCAAGGAAAGAAAACACCATACAGACGTAACACATGCAGCGCATTATAAATGTACACGAACTTATTATTTATGTTCTCCATATAGATAAACTATTTTCGTGAAGAAATGGTGAAATTACAGCTTTATCTTTTAACAAAAGAAATTCCATCAAAAAGTTTATTTCAGTAATTGACTAGGCGCGGTAGGCACGTTTATTTTTTTCGATGACCTCAATATAACATCAGTCACAATAAGGGGTCATATCCTGGATATTGTGTAGACACTGTTCCATTGTACTCGTCACACTTACACCTATCCGGGAAAGTCCGCACTGTCCATCACATCACGATGGCATTATAAGCCTATAGGATACCCTGACGGTGTCTATTACTCAGATGAAGTAAAAATGGAATTCTTCCAAGATTATTATCCAGAAATAATAATGATAAAGAAAGCATGCTCATAGGGCTACATTACTATCCCGGTCAATGGACCTGTGTGCACTGACTGTCCTTCTCAACTCCCTGGGGAGTATACAAGCTGCCGTTCAGTGTGCGACAAGGTTATCATTCACATGTCCATCTCATCCTTCTGGGTACCCATTCTCTGCTGGGTGAACAGAGGCATTTCTGAACTAAGCCACTTGCCCAAGGTGACACCACAAGTTTTCCAGCCCGTCATTCATAGCTTTATCTTCTAACTATTGCAGATCAAGATGCATTTTCTTGAAACTTGCTGAGAACAATTCTAGAAAACGATTCCATGCTTAACGCAAAGTTTTGTTCACACAATCTACACATACAATTTGAGCTTGAGTATGAAATCATAGTAAAAAGGTTTCGTAATCTCGTGACATGCACACGATCGTACGACAATCTTAACGATTCTTATAGTATGTCTACGCACTGTTCTTAGACTAAGAAGTTCGTAAGAACGTTTCGAGAATAGGCCCCATGGCCATGGTCTGGAACAATTTGCATAATCTTAAGCGTTTCGTGTAAGGGACAATTCAGACGAAATCGGACACGGGAACTATGCTAGAGTAAAGTTGTCAGATGATCATGTACGGGTGACCGATCTCTTTGTCGTTTGGTCTACGTTGTAACTGCGTTCATCGATGCCCTGATCAGATACAATCACGTCAGAAAGATTGAGATCTAGACAGCGAGGTTGTCCCGATGTATTGAGCTTGTCACCGATATTTATACACGTGGATTAATAACAATAGCATAACAACATACCTACGTGCAGTATATATTCACTACACCCCAGGGTATCGCTCCTCGGAGCTCTTATGTCTACTACGAGACTACCGGGTATAAGGACTCTTGTAGCGATCTCTAATACATGTGGATCATACACCTACGAGAGTGGTTATGGGGGCTTCCATGCAGAAACGATACTCTAGGTATCCACTATGAAACCATATACCACTCTAGATTGCAAGTGCCGAATTCCCATTAATTGGGGTCCTTTCTAGTTGTTCTGTCTGTACTTTCTGTCCGACGCATGTGCAGTTACACTGTGCGGTGTTGATCCTTGGTAACTGCGCATGCATCGGACAGAAAGTACAGACAGAACAGCTAGAAAGGAGCAGCCCCCATATCACGGGATACACAGCACATCCTAGCAAGATTGCGTTGGAAAGGTAACTTCCACGAACATTGATGCCAGGTTCCTAGTACAGGATTTGAATCCGGGGTTCTTGACTCTAGTCTAACGCGACGTTCTACCATTGCACTACAGCAACACCCAACCTAGATTTCATATTAATATCATAATTCTATAATCATCATGTGATGGTGATTTTATAAGGCTTCAATATTCATCAAGAAAATGTCATAAGATCTATTGACACTTACAGTTGTATTTTGAAGTAGTAATATGGAAGAGGACCTTTGCTGACTATTCTAGTGTACTCCACATCACTGGGTTCCGTCACAGATTCCGTCATTTTATTCCACTTCACTGTGACTAGCTTCTGTCAGGTTTCCATTCTGGTATCTTGACGATGGCCAAGATTTCTCTGAAAATTGAAATTTAGAATATAATTTACATGACAATACCAGGGTTCAACCAACGCTATTGTCATGCATTACGCTACTGTTTTGCAGTTAGTATAAGTTGTCTGAAATATAAACAGTGATGAGAATGGGAAACTGTGTTTTTAGCTAAAACAGCTGGGATCCAGGGGCTGTAGGCCACGACCAGGTTTACATGATCGACCCTGGAGCCTCAAAACCAAATCTGATTCGCAGAAGATTTCTCATCTCTGAGTAATGGAACCCAGAACACACCCCAAGTACTTCAAGTGAATGTTTATTTATCGCGAGAAAGTGGTTTCAATAGGTGTCGGCGATCGGCAAATGTGTCAGTCTACTTCCCTAATTTTGACATCTCAGGGATAATAACTAACTTTAAAGTGTACTTTCACGAACATTTGATACTGGGCCCCCAGGGTAGGATTTTAAACTGGAAACTTTGGCTCCAAACGTTCTACCACCAGCCCCGGTATATTATGCAATTATGTCGGCAGGTAATTGTGTCACATTAAAGTGTACCCACCCCCTTTTCACCACAGGATATAATGATAACTGTATAACTGCATCTCCTGATATTTCCTTTATACTGACATTTTTTAACTTTCAACTCAAGAAATTTTCAGATACATTTTATTTTATTTTATTTTAGTTGTTGACATTGTTGACAAGTCAGATCTGCCATATACAAATAAACATTTGCAAATGAACTATTCACATAATTACAATATAGACAAAACTACTGCTGATATATTAATGAATCACAATATTTATTTACAGTAAGAATCTTTCACGTGTTCAGAATCAAATCCCACAGGCAACTTCAACAAACTAGCACCTGTTATTAGAGTTATCTGCCCTTCTCAATATAGGGGGCGCGCTTTTCCAATATGTCAGCTTCCTTGCTACCACTGTGAATCGCGAAGACGTGTAACATTTACTTTAGGCTGTGGTAAATCATTTACAAGCGGCAACAATCTAAGTCACTGCCCACTGGTTTCACTAACTTTAAGCTCATGGCAAATAAAAAGAAGTTTCTTTGACAGTTGTTCAATCCTAAATGGATGAGAATGTTTTACGACTGACAGCTTTGATCAACGCCTTCTCGACATTTTGTGCTGTCTGCTAGGAGATCGTGTTCGTCACTGATAAAAATAAATCAAAGCGTGACAATCAATCACTGATCAGTGAAGCAAATTAAAGAGATAATTATTATACCCATCATATGTAGATAATTCGTGAATTAGACATAGGTGTCCATAACGCGAGTTACAAATATGGCCACAACGGGGGCGAAAAGTAATCCACAGGTTGCTAAAAAGTTGTTGGAAAGTCTTCAGAATGACCTGAGGACTCTATCAACTGAATGCAAGAGAAAACACACTGAAGTAAAAGAGGTAGGTTTATTAACTCTCATTTAGGGATTTTAGACATTAGCATATGTTTGTAAAATGTTAATTTGAATCGCAAATATTTGTTGACAAATATTGATGTCCCCACAACACATCCTGTATCAGCTGGTAGCCTGGAATGTCAACTGAGACGTGACAACATCATGATTGTCTAAGCACATTGAGCAGAATCAATAATGTAATAAGTAGTTGTTGATCCTTGGATTTAGAAATTGGTTTTCTTTATGCAGGTATCATTTTGCTTGTGGTGTTCAAACTCTTAGGGAGGGAACACATACTCGTAGGAAGGTGGAAAAAACCAGTGAAATCCAAAAGTGATCCAGCCTGTTATCAGAGACTTTTCTTTCAAGTTAATTTATACTGCTGAATAACAGATTTTCACTCTATTCCCAGTCTGCTGAGACGATTCAACTGAAGCTCAGAACAATTGTATCAAAGAACGAAAACCTCATCACAGGTATTGTTAAAACCTCATCACAGGTATTGTTAAAACCTCATCACAGGTATTGTTAAAACCTCATCACAGGTATTGTTTACTTCTTGTTTTCTGCATGTTGTAACAGATGCACAGAGTGATGAAATAGTTCACTGGTGCAGTGATTCAGCTGCAATAAATTTGGTTTCAGACAATATTGTCCCGAATGACTAAAACTGAGTAAAAGAGTTTCGGACATTTTGATAATAATATGTATTTTGAACATGCCATTTCGGACATTTGAAAAATAAATCGGCAAATTGCCGATGGGCAGCAAAAACACTGCTGGTGAGAGCGTAAGATTCATTAAGCCACATTTCTGAGCTCTAATCCAAACCCAGGGTCATAGAATCTTTTCTGTGGATATGATGCAATTATATTTGTGTATCATGTAGATTTTATAATATATATTTATTTTCCATTGATGATGATGATGATGATGATGGTGATGATAAGCAAATTAAATATGTTGCAGTATTAATTACTATAAACATATCACTTGCATGACTACTAGAATATTATAATTCCTAGAAAGAATATTAAAAACATTTTGTTTATATCAAAATATAATTAGATATTTTAAATTGTTTTTATTTTAATATTTGCAGTCCATATGGTTCATCTATTGCAACATGTACAGTATCATATAATAAATGATTATGAAATTTATCCTCAGGTTTGATCCCAGCAAGCTCAGACATTATCCATCCTTTTGTGTTGGGATGCGAAACCAAGAATCCTAAGCTGATACAGCTATGTCTAGCCTCAGTGCAAAGGCTTATATCTCACGAAGCAATATCCACGGTAAGTCTTGTCTATGTCTCCCGTCCACGGAGCCCGGCATCAATGCTAGCAATAGTTGTTACCTTTCTGACATGATCATCACATATGCTCTGTCTGTACCATGGTAATGCAAATATCATCCTTGGTCTGTCAGTACCAGCAGGTGTTTGCAGGTTTACTGCAATATCCAGCACTACGGATGTTGTGGGTTTACTCCTGCCCTAAACAGACAAGTCTAAACCCCAATTAAATTAAATAAATTAAAATTAAAATTTGAAATTTCTGTATTTTCTCGATGTATTATAGGCGGCTGCTGACCACGTGCTGCACATGCTCTGGTTGTTGATGGAGGGAGGCCTGGAGGAACTCAAGCTGCTGCAGACAGTCATACTGCTGATCACCACCAACTCTGTGGTACAGCACCACGCACTCGCCAAGGTAACGCTTTAAGTATCTGCAGCCACATTCACAAAACTACTGTAGCATCATAGTTCTTATAGGGCGTGCAAGTGGTGGGGGCAGCACGTAAACTAGTGCAAATGTGTTGCTTTGCGCTTCGCACATACACCACTACACCTGCAGTAGACTGTAGGAACAATAGTCATGACGTAACAATGGGAACAATGGTTTTTCTCAACTTGTTCTTAATGAATGCGCAGTTATATGAGCTTGCCGCTTATTCTTGTAGTAGTTGTCATTATTAGGAGCCTCCTGTCCCCGGAAGTCAGTTTCACAATTAGGCTCCCACCATTACTTTAATTCCCTATTATTAATAAATAAATAATAAATAAATAGTCCATTTATAAAGCGCATGACTCCATGCTAATGCATGCTCGAAGTGCAAAAGTAGTAGTAATAATAATAATGATAATAATAATAATAATAATAATATAATATAATATACTTGTATTGAGCCTACATACAGTTAAAACTGCTCAAAGAATACCAGCAGGTGTTGATTTAAAGTAGTGTTGACTTTGAAAAATATATGAAATGTTTCCGGTTTCCAGGCCCTGGTGTTGTGTTTCCGACTCCATTTCACAAAGGACAGCACGACAATCAACACAGCAGCAGCGACAGTCAAACAGCTCGTCAGCATCGTGTTCGACAGAGTCGTCTCCGAGGACAAACTACAGACAAATGGTTAGCCTAGTAATTGAGTGTTTTTGATTTGAGCAGTTAGAAACAGCATTGTTGTATTCTGATTGATTGATTGCTAGATTGCATTGTAGCTACAATCTGATTGGTTGACAGTTGCTGTCACTCATTGGTTGACTGACAGCTCATGAAAGTGATAATTGTGGTACTTGTAATGATTATTGTGATTTTTTTTCTTCAGAACCACAAGAGCCATTGAACACGGATGAGTTGAAGGTGGGGAGCAAGTCTCCGCCCAAATCTCTCAAACCCTGCGCCGGAGACGCATACCTGTTGTTCCAGGTGAGATCACCAAGTGCAATGCTCTTTGGAAGTTTTCCCTTGCTTGGAAATTACGTCTTCCTGAAAGCTAATTTTCAAATTTAACATTGGGAATTTAATTACATTTTGGGCAAAATAATTATGCTGATAGATCATTCTGACATACTCGTGACTGTGCCTTGTGACACTTATGACTCTTTCATTTGTGACTTTTACTTGTGACTTTCACTTGTGAATTTTTCACTTGACTATTTCACTTTTGACATTTTCATTTGTGACTTTTACTTGTGACAAATTTGTAGCAGTTTCATGTATGACATACTTGTCACTCTTTCCCGTGTGACTGTTCCATTTGTGACTCTTTTTTTTTGTGTGCCCATTTTACTATTTTAAATACTTGTGACTGTTGTACTTCTGACACACTTGTGACACTCCTGTGACTCTTTACTTTGTGCCCATTTTACTCTTTTAAAAATACTTGTGACTGTTGTACTTCCGACACACTTGTGACACAGCTGTGACTGTTTCAGGACCTGTGTCAGCTGGTGAACGCTGACCAGCCATACTGGCTGACCGGAATGACGGAGATGACCCGCACCTTTGGCCTGGAACTCCTCGAGTCCGTTCTCACAAACTACACGTCCGTCTTCTCAATGGTACAATATAGAAATCTCTGCTCATTCGGATCTGATTCAGATCTGTCTGATTCGGATCTGGTTCATTCGGACCTGGCTCATTCAGACCGCCAAAAAGCTGATTCGGACCTGTTTTCAGGCTGATTAAGACCGGAGTCGGCCTTGGAAACAGGTCCGATTTGGCCTAAGCTTAGTCACAAAGCCAAGAAACTAGGCTCATTGACCAGGTGACTGTAAATACCAGTGTTAGAAAAATAAGTCGGTCCATTGGTCTCAGACCGACAGATTCACTGAAGGACCCAGAGTTTTTATTATTGTCAGTCAGGAGCATTTCTGAAAAGATGAAATAACAAAAATATTTTCCTAACATTTTGTGTATTTTCTATCCAACAGCATCCAGAGTTCAGCTTCATGTTGAAGGAGAAGGTGTGTCCGCTGGTCATCAAACTGTTCTCCCCGAGTCTCAAGTACCGCCAGGGTCTCCCCCCGGCCCCCTCCCCCGCCCCCGTGGAGAAACCCTTCTTCCCCATAGTCATGAGGCTACTGAGGATTGTGTCTATCCTCATCCGGAACTACTACCAGCTGCTGGTGAGTGTCATAAGTCGCGTTTCTTTTGCCAAAGCGGCTAGGTTTTGTGTGCCCCATTTAAGGTACTTTCGGAGGCTGGATTGCGTTATTTGCAAGCTACCCAACAAATTTCTAGCCGATTTGCGCCGGTATCTGGTGACCAGCGCAGTTGAGCTGGAGTGACATCAGTATTTTCGCCGTCATGTGACATACATTCACAACCTTCAAAGTGGCTAGCCACTTTCTGACAAATCAAGCAGACCTACTGTGTCACTATGAGTCACTGTGTCACTATGAGTCACTGTGTCACTATGAGTCACTGTCACTATGAGACAAATATGACAAAATATGATTAAGTCAATAAATCTTGATTGTATACCTTTAAGAAGGATATGACCTTTTACCTCTCTCCTAGGTGACGGAGTGCGAGATCTTCCTGTCGCTGCTGGTGAAGTTCCTGGAGCCGGAGAAGCCGATGTGGCAGAGAAGTCTGGTGCTGGAGGTCCTACACAAGCTGGGAACACAGCATGGCCTCATCAAGTAAGTCATCCTCTATCATACAGGGCACAGTGCATCAGTGCAGCTACACTAAAAACTCATTTTTTAAAAAAGTAATTCAAGTGGTTTGAGGGTATTTTCTGAATTGAAAGCCATACCAAAGGGGTGGCATCATGTTGATAAAATAATATTTTAATTCTTTAATTATTTAGCAATTATTAAGCAAATTGTTTCATGTGTTAATGAATTCTTCTTCTACCACAGATGTTTCTGTGAATCCTACGACATGAAACCACATTCCACGAAGATATTCCGCGACATCGTCAACGCCGTCGGCAGTTTCATCCAGTCTCAG
Organism: Lepetodrilus elevatus; assembly: GCA_034780755.1. Classification (NCBI taxonomy): domain Eukaryota; kingdom Metazoa; phylum Mollusca; class Gastropoda; order Lepetellida; family Lepetodrilidae; genus Lepetodrilus; species Lepetodrilus elevatus. Next base: position 5,402 of record JAVCKZ010005793.1, on the reverse strand, counting down.
TTCATGAGTTCCCCGGGCGGTCCAGCAGCTCAGACTGGTGAGTGACAGCTGCCAATCATTATTAAGAAAATTTAACATTTGTCGCCCAATTTCCTATTGAATTCAATGTATCGAAGCTTATTTTCAATGATCTTCACTCTAACCCTCTCACTATTGGATTAGGCACGGGCCTACTGCTGTTTAGAGCATCTTCTGTTGCCTCCAGCAAGGAGAGGGTTAAAATAGTTAACGTGTAATATTATTTCGAATAGTGAGATAGACTAGACCAATATTATTATTTTTGTAACCATGGTAATGTATTTCCAGGGTCAAAGGTTCCTGACACCCACGGGACGCCCCCCGCCCTGGTGGCTGGTATGCCTGTGGGGGGTGGGGTCAGCCCACAGCCCGCCTTCCTCTACAGGGGTGTGTGGATTCCTCTGGTGGTGTCCGTGCCCTCAGTCATGTCCAAGCCAATCTTGTGAGTTTTTGGAAAATCTTCGGCTTCATTTGTTTTGGGCACTTGAGAGTCGAGTCGAGTGCTCCTTGCACATTGGTGCCACATTCTTGTATATACTTTGTTAATGCTCTCCATGCCGAATAGAAGGCAACCAGAGATGTCATAAAAAGCCATACCTGTGTCTAATATTCTGCAGTGGAAGATAAAGCAGCCTGGTTCGTACCCTAAAAGGTTTCGTAATAGGGGACCAGGTAATGTTTCACTGTGGAGACTGTGATTTTACGACACTACCAGTGAATTTGTAGCACAGTAATGATTTTACAACACTTCAGTTAACAATATTTCACTGAGGAGACTGATTTAAACAGCACCTATGATTTTATACCACACCAGTGATTTTATACCACACCAGTGATTTTATGGCACACCAGTGATTTTATGGCACATCAGTGATTTTATGGCACACCAGTGATTTTACAACACTTCAGGTAACAATATTTGCCTGTATTTACAGCCTGGAGATGTTGGACAAGATCGAGCCTCCGCCTATCCCAGACGGCTACGGAGTGTCCGTGGCCTTCTACTGCCTGCTGGCCATAGTGAAGAGTGTCAAGTACATCATAGAGGGACCCCCGGATCCCGACGACGCCAAAGATGCCGACAAAACGAAGAAACCTAAGCCAAAAGCCGACAAGCCAAAAAAGGGTGAGTCGTCTGACATTATTATTCTTTCTTTTCTTTTTAAAAAAACATTCTGCTTGTTCAAAAAGTGCATTCGAGCAGCACTACACTGAATTTTGTCGTTATATTAATATCTATTTATATGTATGTAATGTATCTGTCTGTCATTTGAAAATGTACAATGTTACGGGTAACAATAGGACCTCATGTAAATTTCAGATTTGACCACCATTATCAATGGGGCTATGGAGAAGGACATCCTTATTATTTTCTGAATTTCTAACACTGATACACAGGGATCAAAATTAAAACTAGCCTGCTAGCCCAGACCATTGCTAAAGGTATCCTAAGGGCTAGTAGAAATTGATAACATTTGTTATTTGTATGACTATTTGGGCGAGTATGTTTTAAAGTTGGTTTCTAACACTTCATACAGGCAAGGCTCCAGCTGGTGCAGTTTTACTACAGTTGATGTCAATGTCATCAGTTGCTTCTTGTTACAGATGCTGCTGAGCAGAGACTTCACGAGGAGCTGATCAACTCCTCCTGGTGCGGGATGCTGGCAGCTCTGTCTCTGCTTCTAGACGCCAGGTGACTGTTATATTTGTTTGAGTGGCAGGTGGTAGCACAATGGTAGAGTGTTTGGACCGGAACAAAAGACCCCGGTTTCAAATCCCATCCCTGTAGCCCAGCATCAATGTTGGAGAAGCTACCATTCCACGATTTGGGGTCCACGATTTCACAAAATCTGGGATCATCTTACATGAAGATGTTTTCAATGTATAGCATTTGACCTTTAACCTTTGACCTCCACAGCACGGACGAGAGTGCCACGGAGGCAGTGCTGAACTCTCAGCAGACGTACGCCAGTCTGTGCGGCCACCTGGAGATGAACACCCCGCGGGACGCGTTCATCACCGCGCTGTGCAAGGCCTCCCTGCCTCCCCACTACACCCTCACTGTGCTGCAGTCCCCTGGCTCCGGCGCCACCAGTCCCAAATGTGAGTAGCGGCCCCATTGGTGGGTCACAGTCCCGTGTGAAGGTCGCGGTCTCATAGTTGTGAATCGCAGTCCATGGTTGTGACATGGTTGGACACTGTCCTTAGTTGTAGGTTGTAGTCGCTAATGTGTTACAGTCCCATAGGTGGGATGCAGTCCTCGGTTGTGAGTTGCGGTCCCTGGCTGAGTTTCAGTCCCATTAGCGGTTGCAGACCAGTTGTGATCCCTGGATGTGAGTTGTGAGTCGTGGTCTCGTGGTAGATTGCAGTCCCTTGTTGTGAGTTTCAGTCGTTAGTTAATCAGTCCCATAATATGGCACCGTCACTGGTTGTGCGTTGCGAGTCGCAGAGGTGCCCTTTTGTTCAGTTAACCACAGTTCTGTTAACTTTGTCCCTGATACGCTTTATTTCTGTTAACTTTCTGTCTGGAAGTATTGTTTGATTCAAGTTTGTTTTATTTCAGCAATGCATCGGTCACCCAGCCAGGAATCTCAGTACGGGGGTATGGAGGCGATAGAGCGGAGTCAGGTGGTGGCGGTCGGGTCGCCTCTCCCTACTGCCTCACTTCCTGTCGGGGCTCATCAAGGACCAGTCATGGTGAGGGACTTTCTCAAGATAAATTCTGGAATATATTTATTTTATTTGTTCTGTTCTGTTCTGTTCTGTTCTGTTCTTGTTCCACTCCATCATTGCAGCCTATTCAAAAGATTTTTTATATTTTATTTCATTCATTCATTCTTTCATTCAATTTACTTTATCTTATATTTTTTAATTGTATTTTAATTTTTTTTTAAATTGTTTATGGTATTATTCTATTCTGCTTGGGAACCTGGAGGCATATTCCCGTTGACTGAGACGTGACAATATTCTTCTCTCCTCAGCTGACAGCTAAGAACATCCAGTCTATGCGAGCACTACTGAGTGTTGCCCACTGTCACGGCGGGATCCTAGGATCTGCCTGGCATCTCGTCCTTACAACACTACAGGTGAGTGTCGTGTCTGCATGTTAGATCGAGTGAAATTGTCACAGTAACTCTGAAAAATACATAAAATATAAGGGAGAGATGAGGGATAGAAGAATGAAAACAATAATAATAGCAGCACTAGTAATTGGAGAATAACCCATGAGATATGAGTGATTGCGGGGATATATGTACCGAGTGAAATTAATGTTCGCAGTTCTGAGCTTCAGTCGTCACAAATGAGTGAAAGATTCCCACAGCAACGTTAAACTCTGATCTTCAGAAAGGAACTTTGAACATTACATTCACTTGGGTTATTCTAATTATGCAACATAATTGTATTGAAACCAACTGAAGATAAATGTCTTGTTTTGAAATAGAGAGATGACTCCAGTCCACTGTTAAATATGCATCTGCCTATGATCTCATTTTCTGCTTATGACATAATTGTCAAATAACAAATTTTGACAAAATCAACACCATTGATTATTTCACTATAGAAATCCACCACATATCTTGAATAATAATAATTATAATACAAGAATTACTTGATGTCTTGTCTGTTATCGCAGCATCTGGTGTGGATCCTTGGCCTCAAGCCATCGTCCAATGGCAGTCTGCGAGCGGGACAGCAGATCAGTGATACGTCCACCAGCGTCATCACCACGGCCGTCATGGCCGACCTCCCTGTCCTGTCCGCCATGTTGTCACGACTCTTCGAGAGCTCGCAGTACGTTCATTTGTCAACCATCCTCATCTACAAGCCTGTCAAATAAATAATGCCAAGTTTCGTCAAATACTGGCAACTTCTACTAGTGACCCTGGAAAATGTATAGTGTTATAACTTGTATCAGACCACGATTTGTAGCCGACGTAGCATGGACGTACCAAACATTTTTTCAAAAGGCCTGGTTGATTGCAATGTGTTCTTTTGTGTTGCACAGGTACTTGGACGATGTCGCCCTGCATCATTTGATAGACGCTCTGTGCAAATTGTCCGCTGAATCCATGGAACTTGCCTACTCCAATAAGGTATGTGCAGGAGTTACCTCCCATGGCGTGGCATGGCTTGTACGATATTTGGTGAATAACATGTTTTTGAATTGTTTGATTTATATATAATTTTCAGCTTGTAAAAACCCTGCAAATCATGCTGATAACTATTATTAATCCAACTTACTAAATTTGTTCCTGTTGTATTGTTATGTCACAAAGTAGGACAGTTCGACATTGATGCCAATCTGTTAGGTGCAATATGTCTGTATCTGTAACCCTCTCCCTGCTGGATTAGGCAAATGCACTGCTGATTAGGGCATTTCCGGTTGCCTTCAGCATGGAGAGGGTTAATATACAGTCGTACCTTCTTGGCATGTCTGCACTAGGTAGTAAACACAGGGTTACTGTATCACAATGTTGTGCTACAGGTGTCTAGAAAAAAACCATCAGATATATGTATACATTTTGACACGTACATCTTGAAATCTGTTTCTACAATGGATCTGTGTTAATGTTGACGTGTGCGTCTTGAATTGTGTTTCTAGGCAATCTACTACTGGGATGCAGTAGGTGTCTTTTGTTGTGCATGTTGTAATTTCACACTCAGTAGATCCGTTCACAGTCCGTTCCATTGGTTGCAGAGTCGGATATCCGTTTTATATGTTATCTGTAATTGTCAAGAGTAATGTACAGTGGGGAACATACAAGAGAATATAGTACAGTGTGCCCTCAATATAACGATTTTCAATGCTCCGTGGATTCGGATAATGCAGGGTTAGACTTTCATCCCTTTGATTTAGAAATTTAAGATAAAATACTAAATAAAAGTGATAGAATCGTGAAAGTAGCTCTGTAAACACCAATTAAAATTTAATAAATCCTTGGGAAAAGAATGGATTTTATTCAATTTCATGTATAAGCTGGTGGGTATGTCATGGATCCCCAAATCAGTGTTATATGGAGGGTACACAGTACAATGATATGATAGACTCTGCAAGCAGCTGTATAAATGTAATACGTTATTTGATTACCATATAGATGGACGTTGCATGGATGTCTTAGCCACATACAGAACCATATCCTCATTGTTCACTCGCATCCTGCCTGTGATCAACTGCCACTATCTAATAATATTACTAACATGCAATTCTTGGTCGTGATCTACAGACAATCTTAGTGCTGCAAGAGTAATCTCTCCATGTATAGGAGTTACAACTTTCATAGCACTGCAATTGTTGTGTGAGTGTGAGTGTGTGTGTGTGTGTGTGTGTGAGTGTGTGTGTGTGTGTGTGTGTGTGTGTGTGTGTGTGTGTGTGTGTGTGTGTG
>JAVCKZ010005682.1:0-20667 GCA_034780755.1 Lepetodrilus elevatus | reverse complement strand
TAGCTGGCACACTCATAGTCAGATAGCTGGCACTCATAGTCAGATAGCTGGCACACTCATAGTCAGATAGCTGGCACTCATAGTCAGATAGCTGGCACACTCATAGTCAGATAGCTGGCACTCATAGTCAGATAGCTGGCACACTCATAGTCAGATAGCTGGCACACGAGAGAAGGCGATGTGAATCTAATACAGTGCGACCTTTAGTCAGACTTAATTATCCACTAAGCACGTCAATCTCCTGTCGGTGTACACGGTCTTCAGTAAGCTTCTCACTCTGGTTAACTCGCCATAAGTCGTGTCAAGTTGTATTAAAGCTGTCCTGTTATGCAAGCTAAACAGCCATTACCGTATGTGCGAGTTGTGGAAATAGAGAAATAGATTACATCTGATTCTTGTTTTATGTCAGGACTATTTGCTTATGACCCGTGTAATCTGCACACCAAGTGATGCAGCCATGCCATGGTGCGTTGTTCTATTCCATCGTGGTACTTTTAGATCAACACGCTATAATTACATATATTTTAATTTGTCCTAATTACTGTAAGGTGAGCCTCCTAGGAAAACAACTTACAGTAAATGTACGACTGTAACAATCTCCGGCGTTTAGAGTTAATATCAAGCTTGATTACCTCCCCTCCGAGTGTAATCTCCAGTGCTTGTTAGTATTGGACGTAACTATCCGAGAAATGTTCATTTCCGACCTCCCAGGACACTATCCGGCTATCGGCCGTGTGTGTCCAATATTAGGGCCTGATGTATACAGTGGTGGGAGATACAAGTGATGGGGTTCTACCTCTCCAAGTCTCTATTCACGACTATGTACACTTCCTGTGAGCGGATGAACAACGGTGTATCTCATTTATTATTAAGCAGATATATTTAAAACCAACTCTTCGTTGTTGTGTGGCCAAAATCAATTATTCGAATATTTCCAGTTTCAGTAATGTTTCCTAAAGACAACTCGGGTCTATACTGTCACAACTGCTAACTACATCAGACGCTGTGTTTGTAGCTCAGCGTTTGCCGGTTAGACTTGTCTAGAGTAGTCTAATAGCCGACTCAAGCCGATGACATGCTGAATGTGTGCTTTGTTTGGCATGAGCCTATAGAAATCCATTTTATGTTCAAAACGTGCGTTTGCATTAGAATATAGGATTTGTAGAACGCGATATAATTTGAAAGGCATTATACCAAACAATTTAAGAAACAGCTGAATGCCATATAAATATTCATATTCTAGAGACAATTTGTCAGTTTCTTGTGCATGTTATCGTGTTATTTTACGACTGATGTTTTCAAAGTTCTCTGTTCAGCATCACACCTACACAACACAAACACACGACACTAATTATGTTCTTGTATGAAGACATATACGCCGTACCAGACGACACACGACAGCATGTCTCAGAAATAATTGCAATGTAAGTGATAAATATAACCATGTGCAGTGTGTCCCAGCCTTGTAGACGTACTGGGGATCATGTAAACACGTTAGGCCAGTTGAATCTTGTCAGACGCCTAGCAGTAAATGTGATCTGACACGGAGTTATCGTTCCTTTCCTGTCTATTAACCAATCTTGACATAAACTGCTTATTCAAATTCACAACAGACCCACAAACCTGCTTGTTCTATCTCCGCACAGATTAGCAGGGCTTTCACTTATCAAACTGAACACGGAGGTCAAATACTTTCGTCTGCATCCTCTCATGAAGGTCCTCGCTCAATGAATGCTTCCAGATTCACGGTTGCTCCTCTAATCCTCAGATAGTGAGAAGGGAATAGTTGCCCTTTAGCGCGGACCATTAACCTCAGCACATCAACTTCTAACAAGCCATTTTATTACCAATTACTTTTACTTCTTTCCTCTTTTTACCCTTCAGTTGAAGTATGTTGCGTGGTAGATGACACTCTGTTCCTTTGTATTATGTTTATTTTTATGTTCTCTCTTTTTTTTTACAATATGGATTCAAAGATATATTTAATTTAAACTAAAATTGATGTGAGGTATTCAATATCATGGAGAAATATATTCCAGTCTAGTACAGTTCTACTATACTACTAGTGCATATAATAATAATAATAATAATAATAATAATAATAATAATAATAATAATAATAATAATAATAATAATAATAATAATAATTGAAATATTATTTTATAACTAAGACATTTCTGAATAGTTCCTGTCTGCAACGACATACAAGCCCGAATCTAAAAGTAGTCGTTATACTTGTGATGTGTGACGACATTATCTTGTATACACCTCCAAGTCCCCCATTGTACACAGTGTTAGTGTTGTACATGAGAACCCAGGTATTTACAGGAAGTGTAAATCAGTTACAAATGCATCACACCGTATTTTGAGATCCGTGAACACCACCCGTGACCTTCTTACTGAGGGTCAAAGGCCAGAGGTCACCATTGTTCCATAGTATTTGAACTGAGACTAGCACGTTGATCACATCTGCTTCCTGACGTGCCGTGGTCTACTCCAGTGCTTGAAAGCATTCTGAGAGACAGATGTCGAGATGTTTCTATACAATCACCCATTAAATCCTGCAGCTCGTAGCAACAATTTGACATTTCTTGAAAACGCACTCCCCATCAACTTTTTTAACATTTCAATACTCATGCATACTACTCATGGCGCCCGCAAATACACGTGACACCTGCGACCATATGTGACACCTGGAGCCATTGCGGGGAGATTGCTTCTGTCAACTAGATATGTCAGCTGTGTTGTAGGTTAACCGGATTATTTCATCTGTTGCAAACGCAAGATGTAATCGAAGGCGAACAATCAGTGAACAATCCAGCCTCGAGTATCCCGAGTATATTGAGTATACAGCAGCCCTCACTACTGGCTACATGTGGTATGATCAAACATGGCATCTATATTGGAGATATCGCTCTGACTTCGTGCTTCCATGTATAACTACATATAGGTACAGCTGTATTCATTCATTCAGTAAACAGGCATAGGTGCAACTGTACTATGTTTAACACCTCCACACACATAACTGTACCATTTCACTATATGTACCGCGTTATGTACTATTATTCTGTATCCATGTGCAAGTATAAATAATAGAACGATACGATGTTCCAATAAAACGACATTACTGTACAGTACATGTTTAACAATATGATTGTGTTGTGATAGTGAAAAGTGATACATGCGAATTAATTGTAAAAGAATCATTTCCAATTCAAAATATCTAAATGCTAGCAGATCCGCACCTGCTGTCCATAACCTGGCTTAGATTGGCTGATTGGCCAGGGAAGTCATAGCTAACCCAGGGCCCTCATAGGACATCCCCCCCCTCCCTCTCCCCCTCACCCACCCCCATCTTTGCCATTTAGCTGATTATGTTGTCGATATCATTCTGAACACACTTATCTGACCTTCAAATACACCTCGTGTCTGATCAATCGTCATTTAGCAGACATCATTTGATCGTTGCGAAACATTAAACATGTTGATAGGAGTCACGGTGACTTATCAGTATGCATTTCCATCAATATTTCCTTTCATTATCCTCACGACGTGCTCACCGGTCACCGTCTGAAGACGTTAGCTGGCAGTAAACAGGCAGTTAACTATGTTAGAGATACTTCACTATACTGTATGCATTAACTCGCAGTGGCAAAGATTCCACTCAAGAATTTTTTTTGGGTTCCATCTGATTTCGGAAACCTTTAAAAGCTAGGCTACTTTGAATTCACATATTTCTCCATCGTGGTCTGTGAAGTTTTAGTTTGCATGTACTGGCTAAAGGTCTTCAATGTTTTATTCCATCAATTGCTTTTTTATGTTGAATTCCTACCAGGCATTATAAATGCTATTCTTGGTTTACAGCGAGAGTCAAAACTGGAAGGCCTTCCGGTAGTACTTCTACCACACGTGTTTAATAAATGTACGGTATTTACCAGAAGGTGAGAACAGCAATATGTTCCTTTAACAATGGCGTGTTTAACATTAATCTCAGCCACCACCACGTGCACCAGATCATAGCCCTCGATGTCCGTGATTTACACGCTGGCTGAGAAGAACATAAGTCAACGTCTATCCAAGTATGAAGTGTGTGTAGATAGACGGTGAAACTAGGGAGGTGAAAGCACAGCCTGGCACAGGTAGTTGTCCATTTAACGGCGTTGACTTCATGAACTCCGTTAAATGGACAACTACCTGTGCCATTATGTGCGTTCATCTACAACATCTTCAACATCTACAAACACAGAAGTAATATGTTCATGTTATAACATCTATTATTTGGTAGCAGTGACGAGTTTCTGGGTGTGTTGCTGGTTGCTATATTTAGTCAGAATTAGTAAGGAAGGATATCTAACGGAGGATATCTAACTGAGGATATCTAACTGAGGTTACAGTCAGAAGCAGTAATTGCCCCTCGCTGCAAGGCCCAAATTAATGGGTCTGACATTTGTAGTGCTATGCAAAGGTCATGTTTGTAAAAGATGCACCAAATCCATATCGGTGGTTAGATCTAGTTATTGTCATACAACAGCATCACTTGCGTCAGATCAAAATGGGTATATACTTAGTTGGATGCAGGTATTGATGTTAGTAACAGTTCCATACGTAATAGAAGTAATTCTAGTCAGTGTTTGTTCAGATGTATGACGTGATTGATACCCTTACACTCAGGCTATACAGAATATCACAAACATTTACATAAACTATTTATGACTACTTTTTACGTGAAATAGCCTACGGAAGACTACATATGTCTACAGATGACTATCCACTGCATGTCACACATAACTAGCCTAACGCTGGCGGGCATCACGCAGTATCACTCTTTGTGACTGTGTGTATTAAATATGAAATTAAGCGGTGATGTAATCATTGGCCTGAGGCTGACATTTAGCTGTAATGAAGTCACGTTGACAGTAGACGTGCACATACAGACAAACACGTACTGCCAGACACACAGTCGGGATTTCTCCAAACAATAACAACTCAGAACTTTGCTGTGTTCAGATGTAATGTTCAGTCAACGATTTGAACTGAGCTGGGGTTTTTTTTCGACAAATAAAAATTGTTGAATTTTTATTAATTCCAGCCTTACGAACTATGTAATAAATGTACTAAATGACTACGGCTGGAGTTACTATTATTATAGCTACACCTTATATATAATTTGTTTCGGATAGTCCGGACTAGAAAGATGTTCCCAGACGGTTGGGGGTCAACGAAATTACGATCTGAGTCAGATGTCTGCTCATTGAAGCTTGACGTTAACAAAGAATCAGTTCCCGACTTCCGCCAACTACGACGAAATCTGCAACTACAAAGCCCGTGTAATGTCACCTATCGCATGGCTGGAAGATATTACACAGAGAGTGAGTGAGTGTGTGAATGCTGTTATGCCGTGCGGTTAGAACAAATGTAGTAAAAATACAATACTTTAGTTTGAAAAGGTAATGTCTGCACAACGTACAGCTTTGCATGGCCGGGAACAAAAGTAGTCAGGTTAAAATGGAGGTAAAGGTAATACTCAAGAGTGTCTTAAGACAGCTACTATACAGAGGTGCTGGTCATAGCTACAGAAGTTTGGACTGAGAGCACAGGTATTGATGGGTCGTAGATAGAGTACACACGCCCCTAGTAAATACACCAACACGTGTATGCTGTAACTTGTTATTATATTCACACACACACATGCACGTGCACACAGTCAGTACGATTGTATTTGTTAAATATATAGTGGGTATTGGTTGGGTCCAAATCAATTAAATGTATTCTAGTACTCGCTGGGTTCCACGCAATTAAATGTGTACTGGGTATTCGCTGGGTTCAGATCATCTGTATGAAAAGAAGATGAGAATGAAGAAGACATGGACTACCGGGGCGCTGGTGACGTCAGCACGACGATGACAACTGTAATGACGGCCGTGACTGGGTGGATGAATGGGTGGATGACTGGGTGGATGAATGGGTGGATGAATGGGTGGATGACTAGATGTACGTGTGAATATGTCTGTACTGGTTGCAGGGGAACGTGAATAGATACAACAACAGCAGAGACGACAGGTATGTTCGTGGGAGACTGCGTCAATGAGAGATCTCATGGACTAGTCTATATAGACTGTTTATAAAGACATCATTGACTATTATTTTCTGCACGCACCAGCTGTACAAAGCGAGGCGTGTAGATCTGCAGCTCAGTAGGGCAGGAGTCAATACGAAAACGCTCTGAGGCAGCACGGAGGCCAAACGGAAAACAAAATAATAAAGATAGACAGATGATCAGTTGACGATGAGGAAGGAGGGAGAGGTGCGTGACGACATTGCTTCGTGATGGTGTCGGTGGAACGTTGACGGGCATTGCAGACGTCAGTGCATCTCCTGAAATCTCGGTGTTCCTTTCTATACGTCTTGCATCAGCTCTTACATTTACGTCAACAGTATAGGCCTACTATAGCAACTAATGACCGCTATCATAGATTACAGAAGATAACCCGGGGGCTGTAACTGAACATTGAATATCCAAACATTATATACATGATATATAGGCTCAGATATTCAGATGTAGTGGTAACGTGGTAGGTCTATACAACTGACTGGATGCTGATATACCCCCGCCCTCTCACTATTAGCTTCATAAATACAAACAAACAAACATCCAGATATACATGTTTGACTAGTTCACATATATGCCCATAGTCTTTGTTATAAAATATAAATTATGTGGTACTAGACAAGTCCACTCAACAGCTGACCAGTGGAATTCAGCTTTTCCAATGAAGCCACATTACTGGATGCAGTCAGTGTCACTCTTCAGAAATAGTCATAGCCATGTGCTTCATGTTGTTTACAATATACCTGTCTATAATTAAGCAAGAGAAGACAAGTCAATTTGAAAAACATTACATTCTGCTGCACATTTGACAACGTTTAGCGTGTGAAGCATTAGCTGTAGCTAATCCGTGATGACCTGGAGGTGGATGTGTCCATGACCTGGAGGTGGATGTGTCCATGCGTCCAGTGGATGTGTCCATGACCTGGAGGAGGATGTGTCCATGAGTCCAGTGGATGTGTCCATGACCTGGAGGTGGATGTGTCCATGACCTGGAGGTGGATGTGTCCATGACCTGGAGGTGGACACCATGACTTGTGAGGTGGAGAGGTTCTCTGGAGATATCTATCTTTACATACATCGTGTATATCGTGGACGTCGTATTGGTCAGGTAGTACGGCGCAGCTCGTATTGGTAGCAGCTGTCAATTAAAGTACATCATTGACGACAGTTTCCAAGGCAGGAGTAGACGTTATATTCAGTGGGATATAGTTCACGGTGCGGACACCTGATATGGCAACACAAATATCAGCAATAAAGTATTCTTGATAAATAAATTATATTTACTTCAATTCGTGACGTGTCCAGTCGTAAAGTGATACATGTACATCTCTAAAAACAAGCAAAAATAAGACCAGACAATGTCCAACGTTGCATAATTTATCTTCAGGTACGTCACGTGATCAATTCCTAGTATCTGACAGGTAGCAGCTAATTATGTCTACTCCCATATATGGGCATGGCAGTACGCCGAAGCAAATTCAGGAAAGTATCGTTCATCTTAAATTGCATTGATCTACAAGTGTAGCTGTATCGTAGGCTGATGATGAGAATACACGACGACACTGAGTGAACTGTACTTATTTATATCGACTCGTGCTCATTACAATGGTTAGCTATAATTACCATGTACTCATTGGTTGTGCTATATTTACATGTACTTATTGATTGTACTGTATTTACATGTACTCATTGATTGTGCTACATTTACCATATTTACCTGTATGCATTGGTTGTGCTATATTTACCTGTATGCTTTGGTTGTGCTATATACTCATCTGGTGTACTAGATATACATTTACTCATTGGTTGTGCAATATGTATATGTACACATTGATTGTGCTATATTTACATGTACACTTTGATTGTACCAAGTTAACATTTACACATCAACTGTTCTACATTATCATTGGTTATCCCATGTTAACATTTACTCCTGATTACAGTTAGATGCTGATGTGCACACTGCTGCTAGTCTCATATAGTTATCAGCAATCACAGCATATTATGGTTGACACATTGTACGCGGTGGCGGCTATCAAGTGACATTCGTTGCACACTCCATGAACATTTGTCATTATCCTCACAGTACGCCCATGCCTAATGCCATCTATGACTAATAACGTACCAACGACCAACACTTGTGCTTGTAACCTACAATTAATTACGTGAATTTAATAGCAAGTCAATTGCTATCATGACGTTATTATTGAATACTTCTAGCCGGATTTAGGCTAATTACATCAGCTTTCTGTTCTGGTGTCAGTGACACCTTCGTCGCACCACTGTGACATCACTGTCATGCCACTGATACGCTGTATCACTCTCTAAGACAATGGAAAGGTCTTGGCTCCCGGCACTACCTGGCCCCGAGATTACGAAACTTTTCTGGGTACGTTTTGTATGCTAAACTCACGTGCAATGCTAAAACATATGACGTTTTATGAACAAGATTCTGACTTGAGTATGAAATCGTTCTCAGAAAAGTATCGTAATCTCTGTGTATGTGTCTTGGGACTATGGGAGACTATGGTTGTAGAGTTCCCCGGCGTCGTCATCCTGGCAGTTCCTAGAGCAGAGGCTGGACAGTTCCTCGACACAGAACCTGGCGGCCATCACGTATATTAATTAACACTAATAATCATGACGTAATAGAGTTCATACACATGGATGAGCGCCGTGATTAGCGATAGAGTATGCATGCTTTGAGATAAACGTTTGGATAATCATGGTAATCGCTAGCTTCAACTGAAGCATATTATATACTAGAGCATGGCAAAGCATGTTTTATGTTTTAAACACACGAGCTCTCATTGTCCATCGTTAGCATGTATTAGCCAGATGTCGACGAGGACTCTATTAATTAATTAAGGAAAGATGCATTTTGTACTTTAAACCCAAATCAATCGGGGAAACAATAGCGTGTAATTCTATCAGGAGAGGGTCGTCGTGGTGATCATGCGTGTAGGCATGGTGAGCGGTGATTATGGTTAAAAGTGGTGATCATGGTTAAAAGTGGTGATCATGGTTGTAAGTGGCGATCATGATTGTAAGTGGCGATCATGGCTGAAAGTTGGCTGCAACGTGTATCATGACATCTGAAGGATGGTACTGGATAAAGCCTAATTTCAACCAGTATGAGTTTACAATCTTGTACCCGATGTATAACATCAGTCAAACTGGCTTTTGTGCCAATCCTTTTGTTTCGAACAATAAAATATGTTTAAACCATGTATAACATGTAAAAGGAGCAGTGTAGGAAAGCGTTACTACCATAGTGTACTTGCTCTTGTATAGCATCCACATTACACGGAACAGTCTATGCATTTGAAGGGGAAACTGTATATAGATTATTAGATATATAGAAATAGTTTCCTCGTCTGCAATGGTCTTCCTTCCCGATCAGGGACGGTAACATAATGACCTCGTAATGACCACGTGACATGTTGCCAGAGCTGCTCACCAAGATAGTACAGGTAGGATGGGGTGTCATACCACAAGTGTAGGACGTTCCTCTCTTAAGTACAGGGTCGGGGAGGAAGGTAGATGTACTTCCAGGAAGAATGGGGCTGTGGAAGATTAACTGGAGCCAGATGGTGTCAGATAAGTTTAGTATGACGTCATCGGGAAACAATCAGTCAGCAAGTTTGGCCTCGATAAGATGCTGTATGTATGAATACATGTATATATGTGTATACAGTAGTGTGACACAGGAACATGTAGATACACGTGTATACAGTGGTGTGATGTAGGTACTAATATAACGAGAGTGAGTGGATTAGGACATCGATACATATCAGTAGTCGCTCAGTACTTGTCCAGGCACCGTGGCGAGTGGAGAAGCTGCCGTTAGTTTACTATATGGGGTATATTCATGTCATACCTGAAGCACGTGCTTGTTGTCTGTCGACGTGGATAGTTCAAACATCTACTGTATACATGTGTACTTTATGACAAACTATTTGTTCCATACCCTCGTTCACACAACTCATAGCTATCAATAGTTTGGAAAGCATTGGAATAACCAGTATGAAAATAGTTTGACCAATAAATGTGTTTGTTCATCGCTGTCTGGCTTGACACAAACTTGTTCTGTGAATATTATAAGCAATCGAACAACTATCATTAAAATAACTCCATTGATCGTCCTCGAGTATAGAACACGTACATACCATCCATGCGCCATGCACAGAACACATTTTAATTTGAAATATAAACACACAGTCATGGTAAATTTTGGGATATAATACGTCGGTTGAAGATAAAGTAACGTCTTTACTGACTCAGTGTAACCAGGGGTACCTGACTGTATGCACACATGTGCAGTGTGATCCCCCAGCAATGCGCACTGCGTACACACCAGTAAAGCGGTTATCATTACATAAGAGCAGCATGTGTCGACCATTTGCCTGTTGGGACCCACGTGCTAAGTTTCAACCTGGCTTGTCCGACATACGTGTTCTGCTAACCTCTAGGAGGCAGGCAGTCAGGAAAGCGAAAAAGATAAACTTACCTGTCTCCATAGCAACCAGGGGAAACTGTTGGCGACGAAGGCGGAAACACTCAGGTGGAGCGCCGGTAGGACAATTCCCAAACTAATGGCGAATAGGGATCGTATTGGCATCAACGCGTAGATCATAAAGATAACGTACACTGTCTGCCACACTCCGTCAGCCGGTGTGCTGATGTGGGCTGCTTTATTGGGGACGTCAACCCCGAAATCCAGGGGCAGTGAGGAAATAGAAAAACACACAAGCATGACCAGCACAACATAACACACGATGGGGAAATGAACCTCCTTCAGCAGTCGAGTATTAAGGAGTATTATCAACACAACAAACACTGTGAACTGCACAGCCAGGTAAAGCCCCACCACGGTGAAACTTTCTGCATAGGCAAACTCCAAGACGGACAGACATAGCGACAGCAGGATGAATAGTCCTAGAAGGTATCCGAGTGAGGACTGTTGTAGATTGTACACATATCTGCTATACAGACTTTCCAGCTCGTTACAACGAAAGTGATATCGGCTGATCAGTCGCTGGACCCTTGGTCGTCCCGAGGAGGTTTTCAACATGGGGGTATTCTCCATTGTAAAGTTTTCCCCCCTCATCACACGTTAAATTAATCCAAGTTGTTCAGTCATGTTTGAGCGGACTTGATAACGTCTGCCGTGGCCGGGAACTTTGATAGTGTATTCCATCCACAGCGAGTGAGTGGACAATAAGACCACAGCGCACCCCAGACAATACCTTCCTCCGCCAGATCTCCACCTGTGTTAGCGGCGCAGGCACACAGCTGACACGGAGAACAAGGAAAGTCGTACAGAGAGCAGACGACCACTACACACGTACACTGCAGACGACAAATGGATATGTGCTGGTCGCGCTACACACGAGCATGCAACAGGCCCCGATCCATAATACACCGGAACCAGTCGTGATCAGAGGAACTTGGAAGTTATGAGAGGAGCTAGAGCGGCGTTCGTCTGCTTGTCTTCCATTGTGCACGGCAGTTAGCGGGGGGCACGGGAAACCAGAGATTCCAACTCGCAGTACTCTCATCTAACTGGGACCCTCCAGCGCAGACCCGAAATAGCTGAGCGTGACGTCACCGGCGCGAGTTCCCCCTTCCCTGCAACTTGTTTCGGTGGTGACCCCTAGAGCGAACTGAAAATACTTGCCTCGGGGTTGTACCTTGGGGGTAGAGGGAGGCAGTCGTTATTACCCTACAAAGGTCGAATCAGGTCCTTTTGTAATCTTACAGATGTCCTCCTCGTCTACTAGTTGTCCATGTGCTGGGTATTAGCGATTAACGGAACACATTATGATAATCTGACAGTCCCAACTATCACTGGTTTTACTATCGATTTATCAAAGTACATTTACAGCGGATAGCATCAAACGAGCAAAAATGACAACAATCAACGGCCGGGCGGGCACTTCCCCGTGTGGCTCGACTGACTGAGATTCACCGTCAGAAACCTGCGCAATCCTTGGCTGGTGTGATAAACAACATAGGAAATTCACCTCGTATGGTGTCATACGAGTTATGGTGTCAATCTATAGTCACTAGTGACCAAACACTGAACTAGCTTATTATGGACAAAAATAAGTAGAAGTAAAAGGAGTAAAGCATGTAGGGTCTAGGCTGCAAGGCTCGAGATTGGGAAACTATTTGAGTACAATTTCAAGCTCAGATTTTATATGGGGATTTCTGAAGAAAACATGGAGCTGAGAATGTGTTTGTCCTAAAAATGTTTCGTACTGTTGGATCAAGGTACACCATAGGTAAAGAAGGCAGCTATAACCTACATACATACCTCTAGGGCATATATCGATACGTAACATAATATGATTAATTGGTTCATGACATCACATGACGTGTTGATGTGGTCAAAATGCAGACGGTGACACCTACAACTAATACTTACCAGTGACGCCTACAAGCTAGCTAATAATAAAAAGTGACACCTATAGCCAAACATGAATACAGTGACACAAATAGCTATAGTTGTAATACTGTGACCACATAATTAATACGTGGAAACAATTATGAATACATAACGATGCACATGGTCATGGATGCGCTCCTGGCTTTATGTCCCTGCTTCAGAACTGATTTAATAAGAACTTTGAGCTGATCGATATGTTTACTACTTTACTACTTGGACTTTATTTAATATTGAATAAAAAGGAAGAAGTATTTGACTGAAGATGTAACAGGATATCGATCGGACTGCCTCTCCATCCAGCTTTGGAGATTTAGATCTGAACTGTTCATCACATTGAGCACGTTATCCCCCAGTCTGGTGTGTTTCAGTTCATCTCAGACATACAGAGGATCAATACTATTATCTAATACAGACACAAACTCTGCACCGTGTCCCGCCAACAGTTGAGCTCCCCCAAACCGAAGGAACGCTCAGTTCCAGCCCAGAGCCAATGAACCGAGTCTGACTTCTACTCATTCTTATAACGCACAAGAATAATTCCCCCCAAGTCCCCCCATCCTTCCACATAAAATACAAGATAGTACAAACAATTATAAGTTAGATAGTTCGGTAAATTGGGTGAGGGTTTTTTAATATGTTTAGTGTGAGTATAAATGATGCATGTGAAAGAAATTATTTCCAACATTCGTTTACATTGGGTTTTCTATTCCATGACTAGCGACGCACTACTGAAAGAACAAGTGGTCGATGAAAAACATTCATACATAGGTAGAACAAATTGCAAGTCAGAATCAAATACTAGCCAGACCACAAAGTAAATAGTCTAACCAGACTAGATCTACAATATGCGAAACAATAGTCTCACCAGACTACAAGATGCGATACAATAGTCTGACCAGACTACAAGATGAGATACAATAGTCTGACCAGACTACAATATGAGATACAATAGTCTCACCAGACTACAATGTGAGATAAATAGTCTCACCAGACTACAATATGAGATACAATAGTCTGACCAGACTACAATATGAGATACAATAGTCTGACCAGACTACAAGATGCGATACAATAGTCTCACCAGACTACAATATGAGATACAATAGTCTGACCAGACTACAAGATGAGATACAATAGTCTGACCAGACTACAGGATGCGATACAATAGTCTCACCAGACTACAATATAAGATACAATAGTCTCACCAGACTACAAGATGAGATACAATAGTCTCACCAGACTACAAGATGAGATACAATAGTCTCACCAGACTACAATGTGAGATAAATAGTCTCACCAGACTACAAGATGCGATACAATAGTCTCACCAGACTACAAGATGAGATACAATAGTCTCACAAGACTACAAGATGATACAATAATCTCACAAGACTACAAGATGCGACACAATAGTCTCACCAGACTACAAGATGAGATACAATAGCATGGTTTCTGTATTCCAGTGCTTGCAATGGCTCTCCCTCGACGGACACAAGCTCTGTCCACAAGACACGAAGTACTTAGAAGATTTATGAAGTGACGCCGTCGTTTTCCTCCACAAGTCTACGGTGTTCCCACGAGGTCCGCAGTATACCAGGATACATAGAAAAACATAGTATTTCTTCTGATCTCCATCTCATCCCAGACGAGTGGTAGAACTAGTCAATAACTAGATCTACCAGTAATTTGTAGACGATGGACACATTTGTGTAGGCCTAAGTGCATGCACTATTTTAACTTGTACGTCGTTATGAGAGAAAGTCTTACTAAGACATTGGTACTTTGAACATAAGCCACTTATTCAATAGTAGTCGTGTCTCAGAGAACATTAATTGGGTGTTGTAAAGGTAATGGAACATGTACAAGTAGTGTTCACCAGCACTCCGAGTAGTGTTAACGGAAGATACTATATGTAGTGTTGTTCATGAGTACCTAGAATATTGTTACTGTAGACGCTATGTGTTAGCAGTATTCCCGAGATAGTGTAAAACATTATTTGTACAAGTAGTGTTCCACGAGCACTCTACGTACTGTTACCGTCAGATACTACGGAGTTAGTGTTGTTCGCGAGTATCTCTAGTAGTGTTCACGAGTACCTCTAGTAGTGTTCGCTTATACCACGAGTACCGTTATTTACATATTTATATTGTATTTATATTATTTATATTTTGTGAAACATCATGTACTAGCAGTATTCGCGAGTACTGTACTCGAATAGTGTGCATGCATGTGACAACATCGTTCGTCCGCCAACAACTGGCTGACAACAACTGGCTGACACTCGTGTCACGATCGTGTTCAGATTTATCTGATAATAATGTTTGATTCAATAAGCCCGGGCCAAGAGAAATCACGGGATAAAATACTCCAGAGCAAACATCGCCCATATGTCGTGACGACTAAATACATTACCTGATGGGGGCCTGACTCCAGCACGTGATTGTCGATATAATTGAAGGAACTCTGTCCATGTGATGACCAGCTGATGACGGTGGTCAGTGATGGTCAACTGATTCCTGGTAATGTAATAACTATAATACACCAAATATCTCAGTCATCAGAGGTACAAGATTACAGTTAGAAATGCAGTTAACCTGGTTGTGCATTATCACAATATATATAATACAAAATACATTGCTAAATTCAAGTAAAACTGTTCACATATTTGAAGTAGCGTTGCATCAGCCCTGTACATCTGAGGTTGTCTTCTCCATTCCGAGTAGCTGGGCTGTTTAAATCTATACCAATACACTTAAGTAGTGAGTTACAGACCACAAGGTCAATGCGGAGTATATACTTCAATACTCCACGTCAGTCTGGAAGCCTGCAGGTCGCGGAGAAACCTCCACAAGTCATCTCCACTGTGCATCATGTACTTTTTATTACACAACGGAAATTGCCTAAGCTTATTTATCTAAGCAGAGAAAGAAAGTAGTATTGAGCGGGGCGAGCCCCTCGAGAGCCCGGCACCGTCGACCAGTCGGATTTAGCGGCAGCGTGTGACGGACTTCGCAGTCATCTCTATCGGTCTTCTTGGCGTGCTAATGGGAATGACTATAAAAAGCAATAATAACGGCAGTTACCGTGGGGTAATACATTACATGTGGAATGATCATACAGTCTGAGTGATCATGCGTGCATATTATGTACCGTCCCGGAGTGATCAAATACGCAGTCTGGGATTTATCATTTACATTAAGAAGTTCACTAAGACATGACATTTTCTTCCGTTTCTCGCATGTTACTGTATATTCGAGTTTCTTTGATTCACAATAAAAGTTTCTGTTCATTTGACCCAAGCTAAGCCATTGGATTGGCGGTCACATGCACCACCTGCCATTCTCCAGATCTCGTAAGAAACTACTACACACTTAGAAGACGCATTGCCTATTTGTTTTGTAATTTGGATTTCACTACGCTGCTGAACAAGATCTATGTTAAAGAAATCTAAACAAAAAATAACTAAATCGCATGAACCTTTATTTAGATAAATGCATGAATACCACGAAATGACGTTGAGTGTCCCAGTTTATGGCGAATCTATTGTGATAGATTTGCTGTCAAGATGCGAAATTGAAGTCAATTTCTATAACTGACAGGGAGTATCACTTGCCGATAGGGAAACTGGTAGCACATTACAATACCATAGACTCCGGGCTAGTTGCGGGGCCAGTGGTATTGATTACCTAGGCTCAAACCCGGTATTAACGTACTACATGGTGAAGGAAATCACTGGGCTTGCACGTCAGGTGATGGCTGGAAATGGTTTTCCAATATTGTACTTGAAATACTGATCAAATCTCGGAAGTATAAACCATTAAAAAAGTGGTATCTTGACAATAATATTACGGTCTCTGCCCAAACATATATGGTCATTTACTAAGAGGTCAATCTATTTGAAGACGCGAGGGCGGATGATTTAGCCACAACCTGAGGATAACTTCAATTGATTACGTGAGTGAGGTTAGCTAAAATAAAGGGTCGCTCTGATTAACTGTGCCGTGGGTCGATGTCTCTGGTAAACTTCACAGACATGCTAAATAGTACTCTCAGCACGTCACATCACGGCGTTAAAGTATCCATATACAATGTTACAGGAGTTTACTCCCTTACATTTATGCGCTTGATGTGATTTTACGTACGCTTGCTGCGCTATGTACGACCGGGTCGCTTATACAATTCGTTTAAATCGTTAGAGTTTTTGTTGTATACAACGTAATTTGTATATCCGTTAACAAGAATGTGGTATACATTAGCGTCATGAGCAATTATTGTGTATTGGTTTGGTTCATTATAAAAACGCATTATTATTATTATCATGTTATTAGTGTATATATTTTTAATATAGTCATTGATGTGATTTTACGTGCGCTTGCTGCGCCATACAGTGCATTACTGTATCTTTTAATCAAACTGCTGGATTATAATGCTGACTTTTTAGCTTCATATATTTAAACATCCAGTTTTCTTGTATTGTCTCTCTGATGTACAGAAAATTCCCCTGGAGGGTAAACAAATCACATCTTATCTTGATCCTTGGAGCTGGTACTGATGTCCACAAAATTACACTTTTATGACTTCAATTTACAAAACATAATTCTATGTCTCATTGACTTCCCATTCCATTCCTGTAACTTACAATCATATTCCTGAAACATATCTAATTCCTGCGACATACCATCCCATTCCTGTGACCAGCATGGACTTGGCGGGCCCTCGCAGGTCTACTTGGATCTACCTTAGCAAACACTAACATTATTCAAATTTATTTAATTTATCTCTCTTTATTGTGAATCGCATTTCAAGTCCAACAGCTTCTGTACATCCACATCAAATTGATCACATTTAGCCTGTGCCGCAATCATAACATTTCCAAAAGTTTCCGTGAATACTTTGTCACTTGGACTACGAGATTCTGAAGGTGTCTCAGGAATGGTCTCTCCGTGACCAAGTGTCTGTTCACCACCGTCACCACAACACTCAGTAGTGTCACCTGTACATAGGCGCTGTTCTGTGGTGTCACACCCACCCTGGTCAGATGTTTGACCATCGACCGTCTTAGTCAGTTTCCTCTCGGCAACAGCCTCCTCTTGTGTTATCATGACAACCAAATCTTGTTCAAACTTTGAAATGTTCTTCAACAGAGTTTCTATATCTGCGTTGTGGTCTTTATCTGCAGATTCGCTGTCATTCTTCTTCAGAGAATTCCACGATAGGTAAGCACTGAAAAGTTTAATTTATACACATTAATATAATATAGTATTTAAATAGTAAACCAAGGATCTTCAAATAATAAGCTTCACATTATCTAGGGACCGCATCAGTGGTTTCAATAGGTGTTGGCAGCCGGCAAAATTGTCCATCTATTTTTTGCATTATACTTTCAATCTTGCTGATACTACGTTGAAGACGAAAGTATGATTTATGCAGGTCTTTTGCCTCTTACTTTTGCTACTCTGCCACCTATTTCCGATTCTATTGAAACCACTGCTGTATTTGTAAATATCAATCCAGGTAGAGAAAATTACCAAGAATATAGTGATGCTTGAAACTACTAAATCGAGCAATATCAGAAAAGACATTACAAAGCAAACAAATGTACAAGAGATTCAGATGTATATTAATATGATTGATTGAATTATTCATGATGCTGATAATGATGTCCACACTGCATTGGTCAATGTAGTGGACACTCACCTAAGCCTTCCTCTGAGATGACCAAGCGACTGACCTATGTCCACTGCCCGCCTGTAGCCGGTGTCAAAGCCTCTCTGTACCGTGTGTTCCTGTCCTACCGCCAGACCCTCTCGATAGCCACCCTGTAACACCATCAACAACACCCTGTAACACCATCAACTACACCCTGTAACACCAACAACAACACCCTGTAACACCATCAACAACACTGTAACACCACAACAACACCCTGTAACACCATAACATGAGTACTTTCTGATGAATTTGGAAAACTAGACCTAGATCTAGAGGTTTACTTTAATGGCCACTCGCTGATAGCCAGCCTCGGCAGGTAGTCACTTTGGCCCTAGTTATCGCCGGGCAGTGATTCACCAGCTATACTCCTCTCATGCCTGCTAATGTAGCAAAATGTGCAGCCAACTTCTGCACCACAACACCACACCAAATTTCAAAATTCTCCTCGAAAAGCACATGTCATCAATCCAACTGGACCTCCGTAGAAAGAAAAGACATCTCTGTGTTTGAAACCGCTGTCATTTTTTACGTATCTTGTCTGAATAATCCGGTGAAGTGAGTATAGCTCAGCATGGGTGCATATAGCAGAGATCTTGATCGTAGCATATAGATTCCACAGAGGGCATAATCATGGCCTACCCAGCGATAAAAATAGGGCCAAGTAGTCACTCTGAGATTTGATGTAATGCATTCATGCGATAACGTTGACTGCATAGTTTCCCGCCTGCGCCATTATAGGATTATGGTCGATGAATTAAGTGACTACTGTATAGCGAAGCAAATTATCACTACCTGTCGCTGAATAAAGTAATACGAAGTAATTTAATTACAAATTACCGCAAAAACGAATATCAAAATTGATATATTTGGTGGAAAAATTGAAACCTCGATGTCTGTGGAATCATGAAATACATTTTTCAAACGAGATTAGGCCAAATTTACTAATAAAAGAGACGGGGGGGCCTTGATCAGTGTTGATCTCCACCTTTGACGGACTCAGTCTCACCTTCTTCAGATCATCCGATATTTTACCCCATTCACGTCGATTAACAACATCTATGTCGGCTTCTTCGTCAAAAACGTCTTCGAGCGTATCTACAACAGACATATCTACACCGGACAAGTGATTGCTATAAGTAGACAGTTGTTAGATAGCTGTTGGCTGCACTTGTGGAAACCACACCGTTTCACAACACATGGACGGCGCCATTTTGTAAGTCACGTGACTAGTGTATACGTGATCATGTGACTTTCATCACCACTGACAAATAACGAGAAAAGTAGCGAAGAAGTCGACGACGTTCAGTGGTTGATTTACTTTTACAAGTCGTTTAGTAATCAGTACAAATAATGAGCAGTTACGTGTCATTCAGTTATATAACACAAATTATATTTTAGTTCCTTGAAATTGAAAAATGTGTTTACTTGTGGTCAGCTGGCTGTTTGATTTGCACGTGCATAGAAAGTCCCATAGAAATCGCACAGAGCTCCGAGCCTGTACTGTGAGAAATCGATGATGAATCTATTTTCACCTTAGCTATAGTTTGGCATGAAATTCATTGACTCCCCTATTTGGTAGATTATCTCGGTAAATACTTCATGGAATGAAAAACAAAAAAAATCCATTTTCTAATATCCATCTAGAACTAAAATAAAATAAAATATTGCACCAGTAGGCAGTAACAAAGAGATTTTCACTCCCCACTTGTTGGAGGGTTGGTGCAGGATCGGAAGAGAACACACTCGTTACACACTTCAGCGATTTTAGTTGTTAAACTTAATTTAGTACTTGAATACATCACATATAGTATATACCATATAAAACATTTACAACAATAACACATATTTACTCATTATCTGATAATTTATAATGCTAGTATTGATTCTGCTGCTGTTTTAATATTAGACACAAGATCCATATCAACACAATCTGATGTTGAACAACTCTTTCCTCCTGCCAGTGCCATACATTGGCACACTCAATTGTTATACTGTCATAAAGTACCGGTAGTACATGTCTATCGGTGAAGTCGGTGAGTATGGCATATAATCACGGTTTTTGATACAATCATGGTGAAAAGTATTTTACCTGAAAGTATGTGTACACACTTGATTTATCTACTCAAGTATATTGGGCGAAAACCTACATCTTCCACTTTTCCTACTAGATTTCAATATTTTCATGTTTTATTTTTATATTTTTTATCTCACAATAATAAATTATAACTGCATTAATACATTCATTGAATGTGCTTAAAAACAAAGTCTGTATTATGAAATAATAAATTATAACTGCATTAATACATTCATTGAATGTGCTTAAAGGACATCTCCAGTGCCAGGACATGTTTCTTCTAATGGCTAGTTTAGCATTTTTTAGAACGTTATTAGCAAA